>JBBPQU010000309.1:0-25446 GCA_038092655.1 Boletus sensibilis | reverse complement strand
AGTCGAATGAGTGGCATTGAGATGGGCACCGAGTGATGCACTCTCTGAGGCCTCAAGAGCTTCATGTTTAAGAGTTGGATCAAGATGCGGACATGTTGAGGCATGTTTTAACACACGATCTTCCTGTGGGCTGCCCTTCCGCACGTGGTCACATTTGGGTGCGACACACCGCCAGCTCTTCCCGTCATCAAGCTTGATAATCAATTTGTTCATCAGACATTTTGGGGGATGGCCTTTCAGGCCATTTGCATTGGCGCTCAATTTGATAGTAGGTACCTCAACATGTCGAGAGACTATCGACTCGGAGGAGTGCGACAATGCCTGAACAGAGATGATTGGTCAGCGCCAGCGGTACAGATAGTTGACAGCACATTGTACACACCACCTCCAGAGATATTTGACTTGGTTGTTTCACCTCTGAGTATGTTTTGGGCTGCCAGTGTTGTGGTAAGAATGACGACAGATTGATCTCGGTCACTTAGATTTTACTTACTACTTTTCCGTACTGGTTATAAACTTTGTACAGGCCCACTGCGATATCAACACCCCATTTCTTGACAATGTTATCAGATGGGTATTTGAGGTAATATTTCTCGAGAACATCGACCACTGCTGAGATCGGCTTGCCACGTTCATCAATGGATAACACTTGGTCACCACTTGTGCATGCCTTCCACCCAAAGACTTGCTTGAATTGCTCATTAAAGGCACCAATTTCACTTCCTGTTCGTTCGAGAAGGTCGTTGTCTAGTTCAAATGACATGAAGGTTGCATATTTGGATGTTCCAGGATCCCCAATAGGCAAATCATAGGGTAGATCTCGGAGCAATGTGTGCAAGTGTTTGAGGACGCATGTGAATTCATTCAGGGCGAGTGCTTCCGCGGCTGGCAACGGCATAGTGATCACCGTGCTGGAGTTGATTATCACTGCAGTGAAGGCAGTAGTGCAAATTTCTCTAGTAATCCCGCTGGATCTGTCAGTATTTTTTCACAATTTCCAACACCCCCAAAGTCCCCTCGACTTTGTAACTAGTTAATAACAAGTTAATAACTAGTATTATTCACAGCTGTGTAAAAATAGCTGGTTTTCAACTGAACCCTAGTAAACAGAGTTCTAGCTTGACACTGTGGGTAGTAAAATACATCAATTTCAGTGGCGGATTAATTGCATATTGACTGGGGGTTCAAAGAATACTCAGATGAATATCATTGGAAAAAAATCCACTGAAGTAGCATCGATCCACTCTGACTTTCAAAGTATTTTCTCACTGAATTTCACTGAACTATCGACTTATTGCTACAGCTTATAACTATGAAGTTCAGTCAAAATTTCCATTGACTTTCGGTGGGTTAGAAAGTACTATTCAGCACTTGGTTCTCAGCTGAAACCAGGCATTCCTTCACTCATTCTCTGGGTGAACTCGGTCTCGGGGTGGGGAACAATGGGTATGTTTACAACATAATATACAGACAAGGATATGGGCACATATATAATTTACAATGGAGCTGGCCAGAGACAAATCCCAAGTAACAGAGACTGGGTGCAATGCAGCGATGGGAGATGGTGCATGTGGGCGGCTGGACAAATTTGGTTGGTAGAGAGTGTGAACATTCTTGTCCTCACCACTTGTGTGCTGTGAGGTGGGTGTCACTGTTGTTGTACGGCAGGAGAGGCATGGCAGCATTGTGGGCATGATGGCACACATGCTATCACTGTGGTTGTGTTGACAGTCACCCTCACCGATGACACGACAATGTGATCCCACCCACTTTCAGCCCTTACTTAACCCCCCATCCCCTCCCGTTCATATTTGTATGCGGGCAGTTGCGGTTGCGGTTGCAAGCCTACCGGTACATTGCACTCGCCCTTCGACTCCCTCTTATATCTAGTTGATATCCAGATGTATACCCGTGATGTTGCCTATTACACCAGTGAAACTGCTTGTCTGGATTGAAGGCACCATTGATTTCATGGCTTTGTAATTAGTACTAAGTGTATATAGAGCTGGACTTCATCGTGTTCACCACTATGATTCAGTTCAATGATTCAGGATCACTTGATACTTGTCCTAACATGGCAAAAGAGGTGACTAGATTAGCATGGACAATAGACAGTACATTAAAAACTTCATTGACTTTTTTCATTGAATCCATGCAAACTATACATTCAGTGGATCACTGAAAATAATGGAATATATTTTCAGTGGAAAAAGTTGCTGAACCTAGTGGTTCATTGATTGATCTGCTGAAAACAATTGGTTCTAGTATCCATAGTGTTGAGTCCTATATGGTGCTAGATGTACAAGAACAGCTTGAAGGCTCAACAATTTACAACTTGGATATGAACACTGCAGTCGATCAGACAGCAGAACAGGGACAGCCTCAGGATTTGTGGTTTTGCAACTAGAATTCAGACCTAATGGAGCATGGAATCCCTTCAGTCTTAGCCTATAGTACTGGGACCAAGAGTCCAAGTTTGTCATCTCGTCTCATCTTCTTCGGTGTTAAGTATTCATCTAACCAAAGCCCACGCCTGATTAGTGCATCACCCTATACTCCATGGGTGGCCAAGTATACCAATAAACCCTTCACACCAAACCATTGACAGTATTAGAGTCCATTTGACCACTTATCACACTGATTTCACAAACTAACAGGGCCGACAAACTTGCTCACCGTATTTCAAGATAGGAAACAAAACACATCAGATTGATCACCATTGCAATATTAAGATGAATATAATTATCCTCAAAGACTGATTGATCATTCTGCCCTCTGCTAGGTACCCTGTAGGTCAAGGGCATAATGCACTATGAAGGCCTCACTGTCAAAACAGTGAGGTGAGCTCCAAATTCCAGATATGAAAGCAAAAACTGACAATTAGGCAAGTTTGGAGGGGAAAGGAACAGCAGTGGTGGTAAGCAGTGAAGGGGTAGGGAAAGCGACACTCTGTATAGGGATTTGGGTGCTGACAGGTGTTACGACTTGCAGGTACACTTTTTTCTTTACCTATGCGTATCCTTGACTCGTCTACGAACTATTGCATCAGTTGTTCGAGCCCCGCTCGACACATTTCTTTATCTTCTTTTACTCATCATTGTTTACTCATACAATGCATAAGCATTATTCCACCGCTTTCCATCGCCTTCTACGCTTACACGTCGCGATGTGTCATCCCTTATTCCATACCCTTCCATGGGTTTCTACGATGACACATATATACCTTTTATATCACTGTCTTTCTCAGGCTCTTCTCATATATATAAACTGCATACCTACATTGATGTACCCCAGCTTAGACCTACTCAGTCTATCTTATACATTGCTGTCTTCCCTCCCTCTCGTCTCCCTCTAAGCCCGGCTTGTCTTGAGTCGTCAACCTTGCCTTCGTCAACCACCTTAGCCGTCGCTAGGGAAGTCTCTGCCTTCTAGCGTGTACTAGTTGGTCATACCACCACTTGGAAACCCCTTGTGGAAGTCATCATCGGACTCCGTCATTGAGTCACCTCCTTCACCCTCGCTTTACTGAGTTCTGCTTGTCCACTCTTGGGCCAAGCGTAACAACAGGCACATTGTCCACATCCAGAACAGATTCATCATGACGAGCCATGGCAAAAGCCCCCTTGCCACCCTTACCAGAAACATCAATGATATCTCCGACAACATTGGAGACTTTTTGGAGTTGCGGCGGGTCACTTTACCCAGGAGAGCTCCAGCACCAGCAGCAGTGGTGGAGGTAGGCAGTGGGATGGATGGGGCACCCACATTACCTGCTGTAAAGAAGATAGCTCAGATGACCTGCTGGAACAAGTGTTCCGGTCAGAGCTTGAAGGGTTAGTTAGAAGGATACAAAATGTCTGTCCCTAAAGGGATTCCAGGCAGAGGTGTTGAAGATAGACCTGAGTGTACTAAACCTGGTGGATATTAGAGAGTCTGGGCCCTGTGTAGAAAACAGGCATTACACAGATCACTTGGTACTTACCTGCAGTTGTTGATTACTAACTGAGATGGTGCTTGTTGTGAATCAAGAGTGATATTCGAACTCAGAGAGCTGAGTTCTACTATGTAGTGTCTAGTGACGTGTGAACTATCTACTAGTTATGGTATACTACAGTACCGTTCAACACTCCCCCTTGCTCAGCTTGCCATTCAACACACAAGCATAAGGGTGGTAGTTTACATTGCACAACTAGTTTCAGCTAGTGGCGTGTTTGAACACAAGACCAATTTGAGACCTACATTGCTTGAATTTGACATATCTGAGGTTCTTGGTGAACATATCGGTGGGATTGTCAGTCCCTTCAATATAGAAGATTTCTATGTGCTGATCGGTGATGGCATCACATACAAAATGAAAACAAATGGGAATATGTTTTGTGCGACGCTCAGTAACAGGATTGTTAGCCATGAAGATGGAACCTTGATTGTCACCACAAATAGGAATCAGTTGTAAATCAAAACCTAATTCACCAAACATTTGTTTGATCCATAGAACTTGGCAAGAACAGTTGCTCAAAGCCATATATTCAGCTTCTGTGGAAGAGAGAGCTGTGGTTTTCTGGAGGTGTGAATTCCAGAGAAATACTGCATTCGCCAATTTAATATAAAATCCCATTTGGGAGTGGCAAGTATCAGGATCTGCACCCCAATCTGAGTCTGTGCAAGCGGTTAAGCTGGTTCCTGATGATCTGTCGAAGACAAGTGAGTATTCGCGAGTGCCGATGAGGTAACAACAAATATAAAGAGCCTTATCTAAGTGCTCTTGTGATGGATTGGCAGCCATTCACACCATTTGTGTGACAGCATAAGCAATGTCAGGGTGAGTACCAAGCATTAGATACATCAATGAGCCAATTACTATCTGGAATCACATCTGAAGTTCTGGGTTGACAGAGGATACATTCTTCTCAGGTTGATAACCTTGAGGTAAGTGTTACGATTCACCAAGTACTCTTGTCTTTTCTTTTAACTTAACCTTGCATTGTATTCCTACGAGTTGTCCGTTCGACTCCCGCCTCATATGCTTTTCTTTTTCTCTTTGAGCATGTGACTTCTCCAGTTGGCTAATGCTGTTTCACACATGACTCCACAGTCATCACGTCTTAATGACGCCATTCTTCTATTTGTAACATTAATGATGCGTCGCCTTCCCATTGGCTCTCGTTTATCGTACGACGTGTCATCACTCTTCCATTCCATGTTTAGTACTCGTTTCACATGGTTTGTGCTCAGGACCTTTACGTATAAATACGTGACTCCTCCATAGTCGATCCTTAGCTTAGACCTCCCTTGTCTACCTTGTACTTGGTACATCACTAAGGCAATCCACTCAGTTCTTGCTCTCTCTCATCCCTTGGCCTTGCTCCTCTTTGACCCAGAATATCCTTCTGGTCTCCTTGAACCCTTGACCTGGTCAGGTGAGCTATTGAGCACCTGTGTCCAGTTTCCCTCGCCACTGTTGTTGCATATCTATGCCCAGTGGAATCCTCTGAACCTTCGACCCAGTGTAGAGAGCATCCACTCCCTACGGTTGTAACCTTCCGTTTTTCCATTCTCCGTCCCATCCAGTGGCCTTAGCCTTTAGTCCGCATGCTGAACACTCCTCCATTATCAATCTGCACTGCACCCAATCCATATCCGTCAGTCCGCTCAGTCTGGTAAGTCAGTCCATTGTCCGTGGTAAGTCCGGTGTAGAGAGCATCTGCTCCCTATGGTTGTAAAGCACCATTTTACCATCTGTCACCACATCAATCCAAGTCCAAAACCAGTCTGCTCCGTATCCGTCACAGTCCAGTCAATCTGAAGTCCGGAGTCCTGTTTCCGAGTCCGAGGAAGGTCCAGAATGGTCTAGATAAGTTTTCTTTTACCTTCGTTTAATTCCAATACGCACTTGCGAAGCGCATGTCTGTTTATTAGACAGTTCATTTCCGGTGCTGTCAGCCTGTCATTCATATCTTAGCTACAATATGTCTCGTACAACTCCGGATTAGTCCGGAGTATTTAACCCATGTACTTTCCGTGGGTAATACAGTTTTCTGCACGCCAGGATTTCTCATCATCGTATTGTCCATCGTTGTACTGGCCAACAATTGTATCGCCTGTATCGTGTTCCACCAATCGTTTCCACGTCTCCAACCACCGTTTGACATCCTCCGCCCATTTCTTTCTCCTCCGGAGTTCCGGAAACTCCGGAAACATTGTTCTTAGTCTGGAAATACTCGGACTTGCAATATCTCGGGTGTAAGTCAATTAGGATTGGAAACTGACTAGTCTTTCTTCGACATAGGATCCCTTGGACGACTACTCATGTCCTTCTTCCCTTTCCACAGGTTCAGGACTAATTTCCAGTCCTCCGAACCACTTTTGTTGTTCTACACCGGAACAGTCCAGAATTCCTTTCCCATTCATCTACCTACTTTCCCTCTTATTGGACTCGGATAGTAAGACGGCGACTAGCACATCAAATACACTAGCATTACGGACATATCTCATTTCCGTACTGGTCTCATCTCATTTACCTTGTACTCGGACTCTTCTCGACCCTTATTTCATTACTTACCTGTCTGGATTGTACTTTAGAGTATAAGTCCTGTTGGCTGGTTTGGTAATGGTCAGTTTCCTCCCGTTGGATTCTCACTATTGTTTGTCGCCTGTCCAAACCATCTTCGTCAACTGCCCAACATGGGTCTCCGCAGAGAACACCGTCGTTCTCATTGTCATACGCCTTTCCGCACGCCACACTCCATCTCTCTCCACATCCGCTCTGTTCTCGGACTCTCAGAATCACCTTTCTTCAGTCTGGACTCATCCCAGACTTTCTAATATCCACTGGGTTTAGTATGCTTAGGTCTATCTTCGACGCCTCCACCCAGAATCCCTTTAGGGACAGACATTTCATACCCTTCTAACTAATTCTTCAAGCTCTGACCAGAACACTTGTTCCAGCAGGTCATCCGAGCTATCTTCCTTACAACTGGAGCCCACCGCAAGGGATTCTCAAGAGACATCCAGGAGAACACTCAGGCTGAACCCCCAGTGCCAAGAACTTGAAAATTTACTAACACAGCTTTGGGAACTGCAAATTTCCGAAGACTCTCATTTCCTCATACCGGTTTCTCCTGTCAACGTGCTTCATAACCAATCTGCAGATCTTCCCAAGATCTCGGTGTCAAATTTCACTCTTCTGTTAGACTTTACTCTGTCAACCCTACCTGTCGGACAGCCACCTTCTGACCCGTTCGGAAGCTCTTCCCTGAGCTCATTTCCACCCTCTCCTCCATTCCTCACTTTGACACCATCAGAAGCCTTGGACTCGGACACATCAGGAAGTCTAGAACTTCATGGCATCCAGGACGACCACTTCTTCCGACCCATCATCCCTGGAGAGTTTATACAATCTACACCCCAGCGTGATAGGGAGTCACTTTTTCCCCTTGGATTATTTCCCTCGCCTCTAACACCATTAACATGCTCTTCTTCACAATTGTCTGCTCCCGCATCACCTTCAGCCTCATCAGCCTCTCCCTCCCTATCTTATCTCTTCCAGCCCTCGTCCGCTTCCTTCACCACACCTCCAACCCTTCCAAATGCCTTGCCGCCACTTCCGTCCCCGACCGGATCAACCAGAGCAATCCTGCCACCACTACCCGTCACTCCTATGGCCATCTCCAACTACCAGATGCCCCTCTGGGGAACCCAAAACACTCCAAAATTTGACAGAAAGACTCCGGCACTGCTTCCGTGCTTCCTCGAAGACATGGACATCATCGGAACTGCTGCTGGACTAATGGACGAGCTCAGAATCAAAGCCACTATCTGCTACGTAGAGCTAGAGGAAGCCGGGGTTAGGAACTCCTCGACGAAGCTTCCGGAAATGCTCCTAAATGGGACGACTTTGTCCTCGCAATAAAAAAATTATACCCTGGATGCGAAGGAAGTAACTGTTACTGCCATGCTGACATACAATACCTCATAGATGACTACCATGTAAGGCCTATGCAAGGCCAAGATGACCTTGGGGAATACCAGCAGAAGTTCAAGAAGGTCGCGACAGTCCTCATCAAGAATGGAAAGTTATCCGACATGGACCAAAACACCCTCTTCCTGTATGGATTCCCGGATGACCTCGCTGATCGAATCCGACACCGCCTGTCAATCATCAAGCCCAATTATCACCCTGAAGACCCTTACCTGATGGACGACATTGTAGAAGCCGCGAAGTTCTTGCTAACCGGATCCACCTTACAGCCTAACCTCTCGGGGGGGTCCACTAATACCCCACAGCATCCCTATTTCCCTGCATGGGTGAATCCGATCCCGTCCATGCCTATGTCTCATCCGCCCGCCCCTCAACTTGTGGCTCCGGCCATTAAACAAGAAAGCATGGTAGTTAACCGACAGCAACTTCAGCCCACTGTTCAGACTCAGACATGCACCTTCTGTGACACCTCCGGTCACTTCATGGATGAATGCCCTCACGTGGACGAATACATCTGGACCGGCAAGGCAGGTAGAGGATCGGACAGCCGTCTCTACCTCCCTGATGGTAGATGCATTCCACGCATTACCAGGTGCAACTGTATCCACGATTGCATTGACCGAATTGTCGCAGAGCAGACCACTTTAGTTGCCTCAACTAGTAAAAACATACCACCCCATTTGACCACAAGAATTCTGTCCGTGACTTACCCGGATACTGACGCTATCTTAGACATCAAGCCGTCGGCTTTCATGGCATTCGTAGAAGAAACTACGGACCCGTCACTTACTGATCTGGAGTTCCAGCCTTACATTGCATAGGCTTGGGCGAGTTTCCAAGCAGAACGAACAGTGAAGGATCCGAAAGGAAAGAAAGTCCACTTCAACAGAGTCCACATCCTGTCACGCAAGACCAATCATCCAGGTTCTCATTCCGCTATGGTATCTGAGGAGATCGAATCTCCAGAGATCCAGAGGGAAGCGTGGACTGGCAGACAACTGCTCAGACTCACGCCTATCTCTGTCAAGGATTCCACACCCATCATCTGGACTGCCTCAGGATTAGGGTCGTCATCATCCGGGCCTGCACTACCAGGCCCTAGTAACATTTCATCTAAGCAACCTGTCGCTAACATACCTCCTCCCTCCTACCCATCTACGAATCAATATAGGTACTTGTTTCCGCTCGAGGATGATATGGTCCTGAAGCACGTCCTCAACCAGGTACTCGAGACAAGCAATCTGGTCCCTGTAAAGGACCTCTTCACTGTTGCACCTGAGTTCCAGAAGCAATTCCGCAATCTCACCACTACTAAGTGCGTATCCTCTACTAATGTCATACAGGTTAATGAACTTTCCGGTTGTTGTGACCCAGGAGCTGTTGAACGGGAGTATGGTGACCATATACTCTGAAATGCTGACAGAGACAATATAGCGCCCCATAGCTTACCGCTCCGGTCGCTAGAGGCCAGGATTCTTGAAACTGGCTGGACTATCTCATGCGTCCTCGACACTAGGTCCGAGATCATCGCCATGCCTAAACAGGTATGGGAGAGCCTCAGACTTCCAGTCCAGTCAGACCATGCAATCACCATGTCAAATGCCAACACCTCTACGGAGTCAACACTCGGAGTTGTAGAGAACCTCTGTCTAGACTTCGGATCTGGGGAGATTTCCCTCCAGGTTCAAGTAATTCCTCGAGTGAACTTTGACCTTCTTCTTGGTCGCCTGTTTCATTGCCTTATGTCCGCTACTACCGACAACTTTCCGGATGGTGCTCAAATGATTACCTTATGTGACCCTAACTCCAGAAAAGAGTATAAACTACCTACTCGTCCTTGGACGGAAGGATGTCCTCATTGTTGTAAAGGATTGCACTGCGCAAATCATCAGTCTGTCATTGAGGTGGATTTTTGAGTATCGATGATCCGCCGCAAGGTTGGGGAGAGTCCCACACACGAGCCGGTCAATCCGACTATCCATTTCTCTTACCCACTGTATCTTCTTCGCTTATCCAATCCCTTCTGAGTGCTTTGAACACTGTTTTTTATCAATCTGTCTCCCCTTCATACAATTATCTTTCATCCACTCAATCCACTTTGACTCCGGACCATATTACTGCCTTATGCTCCATTTACCACTTCAATCTAGTTTTACATTCCCTGGCCTACAAGCCAGTCGCTAAAAAGGTCCGGTCGGTCATGGCCCCTCTCAAAGAGGAGCTCCACGTCATCCGTCAGCTACCAGACAATCTGCTTGCTGGACTTACTCCATTACCCACTCACCCTCCGGATTTTACCCCCGGATTCCATTTTACACAGGAGTGCACAGACACTTTAGACCTTGATTCCGCAAAATGGCTTTGGCCAGAAGAACTGAAGTTGGTCTGGTGGTTAGTCCATGACCATGAGAAGGCTTTTGCTTGGATTCTGACTGAACGAGGTTGTCTTGACGAACGGTACTTTCCTCTGGTCAAGATACCGACAGTCCCTCATATGCTGTGGATTCTGCACAACATACTGGTTCCGCTGTTCGCATGGGACCAAGCCATCCAGATCATTAAGGACCAGATTGCTTCTGGAGTTTATGAGCCGTCTGCCACAGTGTACCATTCCTGCTGGTTCTGCGTGCTCAAGCAGGATGGAAAGACTCTCCAGTTGGTCCACAACCTCCAACCTCTCAACGCCGTCACCATTCGGGATTCATTGGTCCCACCTTTTGTCAAACACCTTGCGGAATCATTTGCTGGATATGTGGTTTACGGAATGCTGGACTTATTTGCAGGATACGACCAACATCCGCTCCATGTTGACTTTCGTGACATGACGACATTCAATAGTCCGCTCGGACCGCACCGTCTCACCACTCTTCCGATGGGACATACTAACGCAGTACAGGTCTACCAAGTGGACATGGTTTTCGTCCTTCAAGACAAGATTCCGCATCATATGATGCCGTTTGTTGATGATTTACCCGTGAAATCCAAGACAACCTGGTATCAGCGAGAGGATGGTTCTTATGAGACCATTCCTGAGAATCTGCTGATCCGGAAATTTATTTGGAACCATCTCATTGTTGTTAATCACATCCTACAGCGTCTGCAGAACATCAGAGCCATGGTGTCTGCCAAGAAGTTCGTACTCGCCGCTTCAGACACAACTATCATTGGGCACAAGTGCACGTTCGAAGGCTGGATTCTGCATGAAGCCAAGGTTCAGAAAATCCGAGACTGGCAGGAGTGCACCAATCTCACTCAGGTCTGTGGTTTCTTGGATACCTGCAGAGTAGTCCACATCTTCATCCGTGATTTTGCTTCCATCTCTTGTCCACTAGTCAACTTGACACGGAAGGGAGTTCCTTTCGAATGGGGTGACTCCCATCGCTTAGCCATGACTCATCTGAAGGACGAGATCATTAAGTTCCCTGCACTCCGCCACCTCAATTACAAGTCCAGATGTGAAGTAGTCCTTGCCATGGACACTTCTATCATAGCAGTTGGATACATCTTGTCACAGGATGGAGAGGATGGCAAATACTATCCGAACCATTTCAGATCCATTAACCTGACAGAAGTCGAGAGCCGCTATTCACAGGCCAAACTTGAACTTTACGGACTGTTTCGTGCCTTGCATGCAGTCCGAGTTTTCATCTTTGGAGTCGCCAACCTTACAGTTGAGATGGACGCTAAATACGTCCAAGGTATGATTAACAACCTGGACTTGCAGCCGATCATGACCATCAATTGGTGGATCACCGGTATTCTGTTATTTCACTTCTGTCTCATTCATATCCCCGCCCCCCGTCATTCTGGACTGGACGGATTGTCGCGTCGTCCCCCTTCTGATGATGACCCGCCTGATGAAGACAACTTTGAGGACTGGCTTGACAACACATATTCTTTTTCTATCTCCTTACTTAATGAATGTTCTTTCCCTTCCATCTCTGTCTCGGACATTGCTAGAGTTTATTACCACTCGGACAGCAAACCCCCACTTCCCTTACCTGTTCCAACATACTTTACCCTTCTCACTTCCCTTTCTTTCAATTCCAATTCTGATTCTGATTCCGAGACTGGATCTGTCGACCAGAGAGACAACCCTATTCTCCCCCAATCCATTAAAGCCGCTGCTAAAGAAGCTTGGATTGCGCGGATCTGGGACTTTCTTGAAACTCAAGTCCGCCCCTCTGACCTTTCTGATGCAAACTTCCAGTCCTTTGTCAATTCCGCCACCCACTTCTTTGTGCTCAATGGATTGTTATTGTGTTGGGAGCCACACGGATGCCATCAGCTCATACCCCCAGAGCAGCAACATTACAGACTCATCCAGGAGGCTCACGATAGCCTCGGACACAAGAGTGTCTTCTTTGTCCGGACCTGTCTGTTGCTCCGCTTCTGGTGGCCAATGCTGGTCAACGACGTCAAGTGGTTCATCTGGACATGTCACCAATGTCAAGTGTGCCAGACCCAGAAACTTCACATTCCACCTACTGTCCCAATCGTCGGTGGTCTGTTTCGGAAGGCCCACCTGGACACTATGGTTATGCCTAAGTCTGGTGGGTATTGGTATATCGTCCAAGCCCGGTGTGCTCTCACAGCGTATCCAGAGTGGTGTATGCTTCGGTCCGAGAACGCTGCTGCTCTTGCAGCCTTCATTTTTGAAGATATCCTGTGCCAGTGGGGTGCTTTATCTGAGATCGTTATTGACAATGGACCCACCTTCATCCAAGCCTTAGATGTCCTGGCGGACAGATATCATATCTGACACATCCACATTTTCCCCTACAATTTGCAGGCAAACAGAATTGTTGAGCGAAGGCACTTCAATGTCCGGGAGACCATTGTTAAAACTTCCGATGGGGGGGAGTTTCGCTGGCATACTGCCACTCACTCAGTCTTTTGGGCCGAGCGAGTAACAATCCTTAGATCAACCAGTTTGTCTCCATATTACATGGCTCATGGCATTGAGCCACTCTTTCCCTTTGACCTATCTAAAGCAACCTTTCTCATTCCGCTCCCAATACTGATCCGCTTTCCCTGTCTGGACTGATTGCTTGGAGAGCCCAACAGCTCCAAAAGTGTCAGGAGGACATAGATGCAATCTGACAGCGAGTCCAAAAGGCTCATTTCGAGTCTGTCAAACATTTCGAGTCCGTCAAACATTTCAAGGCGGCGTTCAAGAACTGGATTAAAGACTATGATTTCCAACCTGGAAGTCTAGTTTTGGTCCGGAATACTCAAGTTGAAAAGGAACTCAACCGGAAAACGAAGCCAATGTATCTCGGTCCGATGGTGGTCCTTCACCAGACTCCTGGAGGATCGTATGTACTGGTGGAGTTGGATGGAGCGGTATCCAAGCTGCAATATGCGGTGTTCCATCTACTACCTTATTACCCTAGGTTTCAGACATCAGTCCAAGTCTCAGGACTCACTGGACTCAACGACAAAGACTTGGACAAGCTGGTAGAAGAAGATGTCGAAGAGCACGACGAAGAAGACCCGTTAGCGGACGGCTTTGAATAAAACCAAAATACCAAATAATGTCATTCCAATACTATAGATCTCCATCTTACCCCAGGTTTAGTCTGGCGAGCACCTTCATTCTGTTTCGTAACCCGATCAAAAAGAAAAATACTAAAAATATCAACAGAAAGTCTTTCCATACATATGTATCCAACAGACAGTCATTCCGTCATTTCCTCTCTCTCTCTCTCTCTCTCTCTCTCTAGTTCCGAACATGTCTCCACGAATCCATACTAATATTCCGTTTTCATTCGATCGCGTACTGAGACACTGCACTCTTTCCGTACATACAGTCCTGCGTCCAGGACAATCCGAAAAAAAATCCGAAAGAAGACCGAAGAACGCAAGTCGAGTCGGACACTCACACCCAGTTCCATTCCTTATATGATTTTTACTATCGCTTATTCTCTTATTCTTACTTAGACCACGAATGCGGACTAGACTTGAACTCAAACTGATCGGATGGGTTTTCGCTGGTTGATTCACAACAAATACGGACAGATACATTGTACAAAAAAAGAAGACAAGGAGTGGTGTGGACCTACTGGATCTTACAGAGCTCGTCCATCACCTCATCCATTTCCCCCATTACTTCTCTGTGTTCCACCTCCAGCACCTTCATACTGGACTGGATCTTATGAACCCAGCCCTGCAGACGGAGCAGATTCTGAACTGCATGGTCCCATGTCTTTGCCGCATCGGACCGTCTGGAGGTTGTTGAACGGTACTGTAGTATACCATAACTAGTAGATAGTTCACACGTCGCTAGACACTACATAGTAGAACTCAGCTCTCTGAGTTCGAATATCACTCTTGATTCACAACGAGCACCATCTCAGTTAGCAATCAATTACCACAGGTAAGTACCAAGTGATCTGCGTAATGCCTGTTCTCTACAGGTTATGAGCCCCGAGTGGCGTGTTGCGCGAGCTTGCTCGCCACCACCACTTGGATACCTGCGCCCGCCGTCTCGTGCGTTTTACGCCAACTCTGAGCGACAAGTCGCGTTTCTGTGCGAACCCTTCGCCGAAACATATGTGACTCCATGAGATCTAAGGGGAGACTCTGCCACCCGGATCCTTGGGCTCTAGGTGTCAAGTGCGATTTCTTTCGCCACCTTTTCTTGTTTTTCAACTCGATTGGTACTGACGTCCTATCCCAGTTTCCAACAGATAAACATGTCCTCTTCCAAAGACAACCTCTCTTCTGTCGTCCCCATTCTCACCAGTCCCAACTACCAATCCTAGGCCCCCAAAATGAAGGCCTTCCTTCACTCCCAGGGTCTCTGGTACGTCATGGCCACCACTCGTCCCGTCCTGGACGACGACAAAACCAACATCGCCGCCATCGAAGCATGGGATTGAGAGGATGACTGCGCTATGGGTCACCTAATACTCAAGCTAGACTCTCACCTCCAAAACAAGTACCAGTCCGCTGCCATAGCTGCGCAGATCTGGACCGGTCTCGAGACCCAGTTCTCCAAGCACTCCATCGCCTCTGTCTATATGGAGTTTAAAGCGATGATGGATACCACGATCCCCGAAAACAATCATCCCGCCAACACATTCCTGAAACTCTCCGCCCACTTCGCTCACCTCAAGGAGTACCATTACGAGGTGTCGGCTCCTGTCCAGGCGATGATAATTCTCGCCAAACTCCCACGTTACATGGACGTAATTGCCCAAGTCCTTAACCTAGGACCAGTCGACAACCTCAACGACCCTTCCAAAGAGGTGAAGCCTCCTACCTTCACTCAGATCGAATGGATGGCCACCATGTCTTGGCACCAGCATGTTGCACGACGCAAGCCCCAGGGCGAGCACGCCAACAAGATCAGCGCTGTCAAGCGCAAGGGCCAGGACCCACAATTCTCGCAGCAGCAGCAGCAAGGCTCCTCCAGCCAGCAGCAGCAACAGCAGCAGGGTGGTGCGGATGGGAAGAAGAAGAAGAAGCATCGGGGCCCTCGCTCCAAAGCCGGTAAGAAAAAGCAGGAGGATCGCCGCAAGGTGAACACTAATTCTACTGAGGCACCCACCGCCTCCTTCGCGTTCTCAGCGCCGGTCATCAAACCGGCATCAACCGTTTTTACAACGCCTCTCGTCGACCCGCATCGACTCGCTCACACCCCTGGTGCGGCCCACTATGGCCCACCCGCTTTCCAACAGACCCTTAACACGGTCTCCCTCGCTCGCCGTCTCGAGGTCCCAGCAACCATCGAGACAGTCCACCTCTTGGACCCAGTTGCTAACCGTGGTCCCTCCTTTGGTGCCTCTAAGGCATTGGCCTCCACCTCCCTCTTCGGCCATCACCACTCCACCTCCCTCTCCCGCCGTCTCGGTGTAGAGAATTTCGGCCCCTCTGGATTCTCCCAGATCCACCAGGACGCCTATATCAAGGACGTCTCCAACAAACTGTTGGACTGCCTCGAAGATGACATCGAGGCAGGTACGGCCTACCAGGTCGACGACAAAGACTGCGTCTCCCTTGGCTCGGAGCAAGGGGGGGACTACTACATGGACTACGAGCAGTACTTCAACCTGGATACGATGGTCTCTGACCACCAGTACGTGTCCTCGTCCTTCTCGCACCTCACAGACACTGATGAGCGACACTATTCGCCACAGTTTATAGAGTATATATTCTTGTCTGTAGTAGGTAGTGATGACATGGACAATATACTACCGCTGCCCGAATATGCAGAGTGCGACTCATGTGATAAACACAACACCACCAGTAAGGGTAAAGCGTGCATAATGGATCTTGAAGACCAGATGTGGCTTCTTGATTTGGGAGCTTCCTCCCATTTCACCAACAACATCGACAATTTCGTTGAATACCAAGTCTTTACGGAGCAACGGTACACCCAGACAGCCAGTGGTCGTGCTCCTATCAAAGGGCATGGCACCATCTTGATTCAATTCAAAGGCAATGTTGTGCAATTATCGCCAACTATCTATATGTCTGATTGTTCCTTGAAGCTTATATCGCTCGGAACACTACTTAAGGACAACTGTCTCTACTTTATCAGCTCACAGAAGCAGATACATATACACAACAAGTGTAACAATCAGCATTTGATTTCTTTTCATTCGCACGGCGAAAGTACTATGTACTGGGTCAGAGCACCTGCCATTAAAACATCGACTAGCGCAAATCTCGATATGATCGCCGTCGATTATGAATTACTTCATCGCCGCCTAGGCCACCCTTCATGGGATGTCCTGCGTGCTGGGCGAAAACATATTAAAGATTTTCCGGACATGAATATTCCATCCACTGAGCCAATTTGTCCCGGCTGTCAGCTAGGCAAACAGGCCAATCGCCCCTTCTCCTCTAATGAAGTGCATACAAGTAAACCCTTTGAGCTTGTGCACTCAGATCTTAAATCATTCGAGGTGGAATCACACCACAGGCACAAGTACGTCATCATTTTCTATGACGACTATACATCCATGGGCTGGGTTCAACACCTGTGCACTAAGGATCAGGCTTTATCAGCCACAAAGGAGTTTATAAAATATGTCCAAACTCAATACAATACACCTATCAAAGGGTGGATGTCCGATGGAGGGGGAGAATACAAATCAAAAGCCTTCGGGCAATTGATGCGCGACAACAGAATTCATGTCTATGATTCTGCGCCTCATACCCCACAGCAAAATGGACGTGCTGAGCGATTCATTTGCACCATAATGGACAAGGCTCAGGTGATGCGTCTTCACGCTTGCCTACCTCCTTCTTACTGGGAATTTGCAGTAATACATGCGACTCACGTTTATAACCGCACCCCTAAAAAAGGGCTTAACTGGAGGACGCCCTATGAGCTTTTATTCAAAGTTCCTCCAACCGTTTCACACCTCCGTGTCTTCGGATGCGGCGCGTATGTTCATTTACCAGTGGACACTCATGGAGGCAAGCTGCAGCCTAAATCTCAGCTAATGATATACCTAGGGGTTGCTCCTGGAAATGAGTGCAATTATCTCTTCATGCGCCCGGACAACTCCCTCCACACCTACGCACATGCAGTGTTCGATGAGAACCTGTTCCCTCGCTGTGCTGGGGCTTGGCCTCACAAGCCTGTGAGCGAAATTCCTCACCACCCTCACCAGCATGACCCACCAGTGGCCCCTCCATCTAATGATATTGAAGATGATTTACCGCCACTATCACCACCTCGTGGTTGCCAACCACAGATTGCGCCACCTCCTGTGCGAGATCCCTTGCCTGACGCTCTTACAGAGTGCACTAGGACCCCCTCCCCACCTCCACCTGTTACTCCTCCTCGGAGAATTCCACAGTTGGATGCGCCACCTGCCGTACCCCCTAAGCGATCCGTGCGCAAATGTCGCCCCCTGCTGAGGCCTGGGAATGTATATGGAGAGCGTGAAAATCCCACTAAACAAATCAAGGAGATTGAACGAATTACTCGTTGGAGAGAACTTACAGGCCAATCACAGCCTCCTGCGCCGGCAACACCACCAGTTCCCGGTGCAATGCCTCCATCCCCCTCTCCTTCCAAAGACGATGTTGAATGCATAGTCCGTGAAGGGGGAGAAGCGCTGGTTTCTTACCTGTGCGCAAAGGCTGTCCCTTTGGACAATAAGGGCCCAGAGCCCAATTATCGCGAATGGTCCTACTGAGACATTCAGCACTTACCCGAATCAGAGCAAAAGCAATGGTTCGAGGCCTGTAACAAGGAACTCACGATGTTGAAAGAACATAAAGTGTATGAGGTAGTTGACCGCCCGACAAACCGCAAGGTTATTAAAAATTGTTGGGTTTTCGATGTTAAATCAGACGGTCGAAAGAAAGCACGGTTAGTCGTGAAGGGATTCTCACAAACCGAAGGCCTAGACTTCGATCAAATATTCAGTCCAGTGGTGCGATTTGAGACAGTGCGATGCATGCTTGCCCTCGCCGCCCTTGAAAACTGGCACATATCCGGTCTCGATGTGAGATCTGCCTATCTATATGGCAAATTAGATGAGGAAATCTACATGGAATTCCCTGAAGGATTCGCTCCTCCTCATCTTAAGGGGAAAGTTCTTAAATTACTCCGCGCCCTATACGGGCTTAAACAAGCAGGATTAGCTTGGTGAAAAGAACAAAAATGAAATCAGCATCTACATGATGTTGATGTTGAGGTATGACAATACATTATTCTGTTGCTAGTGATGTGCTGATCTACATGACATTACAGTTTTTATTAGGCACAATTTCAAAGACACCTGATTTTTACTTGGATGAACTTCAAGAGATGCTTGCTGTGTCATGTGGCCATATAGTCTCGTGCGCTACAATCTGGCGCACACTTCGTAGAGCTGGCTTTACCATGAAAAAAGTAAGTTTCCTTCTTTTCTAAGTTTCCACTTTCTTATTTGCTCTAGGTCACATGTGTTGCTGTAGAACGATCAGCCCAGAAACGCTTAGAGTACCTTACAAGGATTGGTCAGTATGACCCACAGCAACTCATCTTCGTGGATGAGAGCTCTGTTGATCGTTGCACGACATATCGTGGTCGTGCCTGGTCTATCTGAGGAACCAAAGCACAATGAAAGGCTTTTTTTTGTTCGTGGTTGACAGTATGTTATTCTCAGATATCTTATTTTATTTGATTGTTGCTGATTATTATCCAGCTTCTTTGTTCTTCCAGCCCTTTCCCTCATTGGTGGTATTATCCACTGTGAAATTGTCGAGGGATCATTTTGTACAGAGACATTCTCACAGTTTATCCAAGGTTTGCTTGACGAAATGCAACCTTATCCTGCACCAAATTCAGTCATTGTTATGGACAATTGCTGAATTCACAAGCATCCTAAAATATGAGAAATGATTGAATCCCGGTATGTTTTATTCTTTTGATTTGCCATTGTTCGAAATATATAAACTGTGTATGTATCTAGAGGAATGTGTTGCGAGTTCCTACTGCCTTACTCCCCCGATTTCAATCCAATTGAACTGGCATTTTCTGCAATGAAGTACCATCTTCGTTGTAACGGTGCTTATACTCGCATGGCTATGATGGAGCTCACAAATAGTGAGGTGCATGCAACGCTCCTTAGAGCCTTGTATACCATCACACCCCAGGATTCATTTGGGTGGTACAGGCATTGTGGCTATGTGTAGATACCCTGTTGTAGTGCTTATATGCATGTCTGCTGTTTTACCATAGAGCTTTGTTCTGTATTGCACATGTGACACTGCAGCAGTGTAACCAAGTCTGGCATGCACAATCATGACACAAAAAACATGCATCTCCATCTCCATTCAGCAGAGCCCACGAGAAGGTGCGTATAAAGCTCGAAGGGCCAACACGCTCCATTTTTTTCAGGCCTAAACTCACCACCATGGCCTCGGGCTCGGGCTCAAAGAAGCGCAAAAAGCCCTCTGACAATGCCAATTCGGCTGCAACCCAGGGTATGTATTATCAGTAACTTGCTCACTTAGAAGTTAACATGTTTGAATTGTCTAGGTTTGAAAGTAAAACGACTTGGCACATGCACAAAGTGTAAGGCTGCAAAGTCCCGTTGTGAGCTTGATGACAGGGCTAGCGCCTGCACAAGGTGTGTTAAGATGGGGCTTGCTGATGAGTGCATATGTCACGAAAGTTCAACTCGTCCTGTGTTGGGCACCACCCATCCACCTGGGACCATTGACTCCCGGGTCCTTGCTTTTCCATCTGCTCCTCAGGGAAAACGAGCAGCTTCAGCCACTCCGACTTTCCAGAAACCCTGCTCACGCAAACACACCTGGTCTGATGCCAACATCATGCAGACTACAACTCAGTCTCAGGCCAGATGGCAGCATCGTTCAACTTCACAGGAACCTACACCAGTCACTCAAACCTTAGAATCAGGTGACCCTGCCTTGTACTCCATTGCCAAGGTTGACAACAGCGATATGCCAATTGATTCTGATTCAAATATTCCTCGTGAAGACTTCACTTTCATGGACCTTCAGGAAGGTGCAAAGGAATTCCTCAGTGCACTAGGTGATGGTTCTATCCTCTCTGATCCTGAATTTGAAGGCGAGAGTGAAGACTTTGGCCTGGAACTCGATGCCGTCTCATCTGCGACAAACAACATGAGCTCTGAGTCAAGTGGAACAGATGATGCGTTCCTTTAGAGTAGCCTGCCACTGCTAGCGCCTGCAGCAGTAAAGAAAAAGGCCAAATCGACCAGCACAAAGAGGGGGGGGGACTAGTGCTACTACTCAAGCACACACTGTCCAAAGTACCTATGATCCCCAGATTTGTTGCAAGTATTTTTTTCAGCTCATTATCGTACTTCTTTGCTAATGATTACTAGCTTTTGTCATCCAATGTGTCGTTCGCAGACCAAACGGCACCTGTTACAATTGAGGGACCCCCCATCTTTTCTTCTCTTATTCCTTCACCCATCCTAGACTCTCTCGTTCCAGGGTCTTCCCTTTGGAACAATATCATTGCCTCTCTTGCGGACTATGCTGTGCAGGACACAGCCTACGAGGACTGCTTCGAGCACAGCTCCGAACAGCCTCTTTGATCCTATTCCTTATGACCCAGTTCTTTCCTTTCAGTCTGATATCTTTCATATTGTTCCTATTTATCCCACAGACACTGCCTCCTAATGCGTTCTCTCGCACACATTGTATCCCTTTACCTACTTACTTATGCGATGTGACTAATCATGCGACTCGCGTCTCGCCTGCCCTTATGTACATTCAAGCTCCGCTTGAACCTTATTCTTTTAGTATATAAACCTCTCTACTCTGTACTTCTATCTTTAACTTAGACCTACACAATCTATGGTGTAAAGTCTTTCTTCACTCGCCTCGTCTCTCACCCTAAGCTCAATACTAGGCTTCGTCCTAGGTATCTGTTGTCTCTTAGTCCTTCACATTAAGGCTAAGACCTAGGCCAGTCATAAGTCCTAGGACCTTTGGTCTACTAGACTGGAGAAGTATAGACTTGGAATACACCTTGGTGTTCCATTGTTACGCAGTCATAACAAAAGGTCTAAGTTATAGATTGTTGGAGCTACTATGCCCAACCACCTCACCGGCTACCAGGAGGTAGCAACCCATCGTCACCACGCGGAGATTTAATCCATCATCCTACCAAGTAGGATCACCTTCAGACGACGAAGAAAATAGAATCTCGTCCCCACTCCCCACCCCATCCTTTTCTGCTGTGCCAGAACGAAGGATATCTGGGACATCTCATACTCCATCTATCCCACCACCTCCACAACAATCTCCAGCACTGGTAATCTCACGAAACCCCTCCATTGCACAGTCTATCTCTCCAGACATACCTGAAGAGATCACCCTCCCAGCTGAGGAACCTAAAGACTACCACTACCAGGACCCTACCCCATCTAAACGAGATCCAGAATCTGGCCCAGATCTGGATTACCCCATCGAAGAAGTAGATCTGGACGATGATGATGACGACATGGGAGAAATCAAAGCAGCCCTCCCTGAGGAATTTTCAGGCCTCGGAAGTGACACCAACAGATGGATGTTGGCAATGGAAGGGTACTTCTCCCTTCATGAGGAGAAATACTCCAACAAGGCAAAGTGCCTTGTCCTACTCAACAGAATGTCCAAAGGACACGGAAAAGCCTTTGCTGAAGCATGGCTTATCAAACTCGCTGACGACGATGTTTCCCTCGAGAAGAAAAACTATTGCTGCATTCAAAATGCCTTCACCACCACATTTTCAGCATATGACGCCACCACCAATGCAAGGATGGACTTGGCCAATCTCCACCAGGGAAGTGGAAGGGAAGGATTCAACAACTACCTCTCCCACTTCACCATCCTCGCAACCCAATCTGGAATCAAGGAGTTGGGAGCTCTCACCAAATGGTTCCTACGGGGCCTTTCCAAGGAGATCGCCACTCAACTCATCCAGTCGGGCGTCCTCAATACCGCAGATGATATGTAGAAAATCTACAACAAGGCTGCCGAAATCGCAGGAGGATTCAACCAAATCAGAGGACTCAGGGAAGGACCGCATGTGGCTTATGGAAGAAGCCATTCTAACCACAATTCCAATGCTATGGATGTGGATTGTCTATCTATCTCCCCCGTCGAGCGTGCTCGACTTATGCGGGAGAAACATTGCTTTATATGCAAAAAACTTGGGTGCCATACTCGCAAGCATCCTAGCTATAGCTTCGCCTTCTGTCTTCCTCTGATCCTGTGTCTCGCTTAGGAGCACAGCTCCGGCTCCACACCTCCTCTGGTTCTGTCTTACTTACAAATCTGCTCCGCCTCCGTTACTAATACCTATGCCCCTGTAGTATATAAAGTCCTCTGGACTACTCCTGTTGTACTCAGTTTTGTTATTGACTTTGATACAGACTCCAAACCCTCCGAGTCACCTCCAGTCCCTTTCTCCGCTCTGCTCCGAAATACGAGACACTGAAGATCAACAAGGGCGCTGTTACGATTGAGAGACCCCCCACCTTTTGTTCTTCTATTCCTTCGCCCATTCTCAACTCTCTCGTTCCAGGATCTTCCCTTTGGAACGACATTGTCACCTCTCTCGCGGACTATGCTGTGCAGGACACAGCCTACAAGGACTGCTTTGAGCACAGCCTCAAACAGCCTCTTTGATCCTATTCTTCATGACCCGATTCTTTCCTTCTCCTCCTATTTGTTCCGTACTGTTCCTATTTATCCCGCAGATACTGCCTCCTAACGTGTTCTCTCGTATGTGTCGTATCCCCTTACCTATTCCTTCATGCGACGTGACTAGTCACGCGACTCATGTCTTGCCGACCCTTACATATATTCAAGCTCCGCTTGAACTCTACTCTTACACTATATAAACTTCTCCACTCCATATGTGTATCCTTAACTTAGACCTGCACAATCTACGGTGTAAAGTCTTCCTTCACTTGCCTCATCTCTCACTCTAAGCTCAATACTAGGCTTCGTCCTAGGGATCCTTCGTCTCTTAGTCCTTCTCCAAGGCTAAGACCTAGGCCAGTCATAAGTCCTAGGACCTTTGGCCTGTCTAGACTTGGAAGGACATAGACTTGGAATACACCTTGGTGTTCCATTGTTACGCGGTCATAACAAAAGGTCTAAGTTATAGATTGTTGGAGCTACTATGCCCAACCACCTTACCGGCTACCAGGAGGTAGCAACCCATCGTCACCACGCAGAGAATCAATCTATCATCCTACCAAGTAGGATCACCTTTTGACGACGAAGAGAATAGAATCTCTTCTCCAATTCCCACCCCATCCTTTTCTGCCATGCCAGAACAAAGGATATCTGCACCATCTCATACTCCTTCTATCCCACCACCCCCGCGACGATCTCTGGCACCTGTGATCTCGCAAAACCCCTCCATCACCCATTCCATCCAGTCTACTTCTGAAATACTGGAGGAAATCACCCTCCCATCCGAAGAACCCAAAGACTATCACTACCAAGACCCTACCCCACCTAAACGAGATCCAGAACCAGACCCAAACCTGGATTACCCTATCGGAGAAGTAGATCCGGATGAAGACAAAGACGACATGGGAGAAATCAAAGCTGCTCTCCCCGAGGAATTCTCTGGCCTCGGAGGCGACGCCAACAGATGGCTGTTGGCAATGGAAGGATACTTCTCTCTCCATGAGGAGAAGTACTTGGACAGGGCGAAGTGCCTTGTCCTACTTAACAGGATGTCCAAAGGACACGGAAAAGCCTTTGCTGAGGCATGGCTTATCAAACTTGCCGACGATGAAGTACCTCTTAACAAGAAAAGTTACTCCAACATTCGGGACGCCTTCACCACCACCTTCTCGGCCTATGACGCCACCACTAACGCAAGGATGGACCTGGCCAATCTCCACCAAGGAAGCGGAAGAGAGGGGTTCGACAACTATCTCTTCCATTTCATCATCCTCGCAACCCAATCCGGAATCAAAGAATTGGGCACTCTCACCGAGTGGTTCCTCCGAGGACTCTCCAAAGAGATTGCTACCCAACTCATCCAATCCGGCATCCTTAATACCGCCGATGACATGCAAAAAATCTATAATAAGGCTGCCGAAATCACAGGAGAGTTCAACCGAATTAGAGAACTCAGAGAAGGACCACACGTGGCCTATGGAAAAGGCCATTCTAGCCACAATCCCAATGCTATGGATGTGGATCGCCTCTCAATCTCCCCCATCGAACGTGCTTGACTTATGCGGGAGAAACACTGTTTTATATATAAGAAGGTTGGGTGTCATACTCGCAAGCATCCTGGTTATCTGCAAACTTCTCAAGGGAGAAGTAAGAACTTCTCTCCCCAAGCCCACGCTCGTGTCATGGCCACCCACCCTTCCAGACCATCCCCTTCCCCCTCAGATTCTTTGGACGTGTACATCAAAGGTCTTTCCTCTCATTCTAACTGCAATGAGATCCTACGGACATTAAAAACTGTGTTCGATCCCAAACTGGATGAACAAGGAAATACCATGGAAGGACATTACCCATCGGAAACCACCCTCTGTGAGGAAGAAGAAGTAAACATCCTAGTCTCTGACGGTGTAAAGAACACTCTGAACCTTGAATAGGAATAAATCCAATCCGGTCAGTAGCAAAAGAAATTGATGGGTGCGATATGTTTGACCCTAAAGGGATTCCAGAGAAGAGAAGACGTGCAGAAGGATATAGCTAAAGCTCACCAAACCTTTCCAAGCAAGAAAGAGTATTTCCGGACAGTTTCCGGAATATTGGGCGGAAAATGCGGATGGAAAATGTAGTGGAACGGACACACAATAGCGTAGAACAGTAGGACGGATGAGCGGAAGGTGTCAGACAGTGACGAAGGACTTAGGAAACGTTCTTGATCAATGCAACGGAGTGAAAGATGAATTTTCTAAAGGCTAAGTACAACCTTTTATAGTCTGGGCATACCCGAGACTTCATGACAACCAGGAGACAGAGTGTTACCAAGGTAAACTAAGTATAAC
>JBBPQU010000308.1:0-25463 GCA_038092655.1 Boletus sensibilis | reverse complement strand
AATCCTTTGCTGGGTATGTGGTCTATGGAATGATGGACTTGTTTGCAGGCTATGATCAGCGACCCTTGCATGTTGATTCACGAGACATGACTACTTTTAATAGTCCACTTGGATCCCATCGTCTGACCACAGTACCAATGGGGTATACAAATGCGGTTCAGGTTTATCAAGCTGATATGGCTTTTGTTTTACAGGACGAGATTCCGGACCATACGATGCCATTTATTGATGACCTTCCGGTCAAATCTGGTACCAGTCGTTACCAATGGGATGACGGATCCTATGAGACGATTCTGGAGAATTCCAGAATCCATTGTTTCATTTGGAATCATCTAATAGTCGTTAACCGGATTTTGCAGCGTTTATAGAACGTAGGCGCCACGGTCTCCACTAAGAAGTTTGTGCTTGTGGCCCCAGATGCAACTGTAGTTGGACACAAGTGTACATTCAACGGTCGGATCCCTCACGAAGCCAAGGTTCAGAAGATCCGTGACTGGCCAGAATGTACCACTGTCACTGAAGTCCGCAGATTCCTTGGTACGTGTGGAGTCGTTCGCATTTTTATCCGGAATTACGCAACCATTGCTCGTCCATTGGTGGATTTGACGCGCAAGAGTGTACCTTTTGTATGGGGGGAACCTCAGCGAATGGCCATGCAGTGTCTAAAGGACGAGATTATAAAGTCCCCTGCACTCCGATGTTTGGACTACGAGTCAGGACTTGAAGTAGTCCTGGCTGTTGACACGTCCACAATTGCAGTCGGATATATCTTGTCTCAGGAGGGTACGGATGGGAAGCGTTATCCAAACTGTTTCGGGTCCATTAGCCTCAATGAGCTTGAGAGCCATTATTCTCAAGCAAAGCTCGAACTCTATGGTTTATTCCGAGCCTTGCGAGCAGTCCGCATTTTTGTGTTTGGCATTCCTAACTTTACAGTTGAAATGGATGTGAAGTATGTGAAGGGTATGATCAACAATCCAGATTTGCAACCCAATGCTACCATCAATCACTGGATCGCCGGAATCCTGCTATTCCACTTCAAGCTCATTCACGTCCCAGCTGATTGTCATAAGGGTCCAGATGGATTATCTCGGAGACCTCCATTGGAAAACGATCTGTCCAATGACAACAACTATGAGGATTGGCTTGACAATGCGTATTCCTTTTCCATTGTCTTGTTGAACAAATGTTCTTTTCCTTCTCCGGTTTTCTCAAATTCCTTCCCCAATCCCACATTCCCTTGGCTGCCTGCTCCATACTCTGGTGTCAAACATCTGGACGTTGATCCGATGCTTCCAATTTATTGGGATAGGACAGATCCACAGGCACCACCATCCGCATATACGCGTCCTCTTCACTTCTGCTGGGTTTACCTCAACCTCCTCAACTCCGTTATGTCTGAAGGTCCAGATTCTGCTTCTGAGAGTCCGCTTATTCCACGATCAGCAAGAGCGGAAGCAAGAGAAAACTGGATTGCCAGGATCCGTACATTCCTAGAAACACGTCAGCATCCGGAAGATCTTTCTGATGCGGATTTTGCCTCTTTCGTCAGCATCCGGAAGATCTTTCCAATGCGGACTTTGCCTCTTTCGTCAGTTCCGCTACCTGGTTCTTCATGCTGAACGACTCTCTGTGGCATAGGGAACCTCATGGACAGCATCAACTTGTTGTTCCAGCACAGAAAAGGTTTGGATTGATTAAAGAAGCTCACAATGACCTCGGACACAAAGGTGTCTTCACAGTTTGGACTAGACTCCTTCTGCGCTTCTGGTGGCCTATGTTAGTCAACGATGTCAAATGATTTATCCAAACCTGTCATGAGTGTCAAGTCCGCCAAACCCAGAAGCTTCATGTTCCTCCGACTTTGCCGCTCATCAGAGGATTATTTCACAAAGCCCATCTTGATACTATGCTCATGCCCCGTGCGGTGGATACCGGTATATTGTTCAGGCCCACTGTGCAGTGACTTCCTATCCGGAATGGTGGATGCTCTGTGTGGAAAATGGATCCGCTCTTGTGTCCTTTATCTTTGAGGATATCCTCTGCAGGTGGGGACCTGTTTCCGAAATTGTTACTGACAATGGCCCTAGTTTTATTCAGGCTCTAGAGGTGTTGCGTGTGCGGTATCAGATCAATCATATCCACATTTCACCTTATAACTCCCAGGCTAATGGTGTTGTAGAATGATGGCACTATGATGTCCAGGAGGCCATCATGAAAAGTTGTGAGGGGGATAACTCACGCTGGCATCGCTCAGCACACTCTATCTTTTGGGCAGAACGAGTAACCATACTTAAGTCCACAGGTCTTTCACCATATTTCATGGTGCATGGCATAGAACCATTATTTCCGTTTGATTTATCTGAAGCTACATTTCTCATTCCATTATCGGATACTGATCCATTCTCAACTACAGGACTAATTGCCTGGCGAGCGCACCAATTGCAAAAGCATCAGGAAGACTTAGATGCAATCCGAGAGCAGATACTTCAAGCACAGTTCACCTCCATCAAACAGTTCGAAGCAACATTCAAAAACTGGATCAAGGATTATGATTTTCAGCCCAGAAGTCTTGTACTTGTCTGGAATTCTCAAGTAGAAAAGGAGCTGAACTGGAAGATGAAACTACAGTATATGGGTCCCATGGTAGTCCTTCGTCGGATGACTGGTGGTTTGTATCGACTGGCAGAATTGGATGGATCACCTTCTGGCCTGTGCTATGCAGCTTTCTGCTGGCTGCCTTACCATTCCAGACTTACTGTTTCATTTCCGCTCACAGATATCAATATACCTCACGACAAAGACCAGTTCACTCCAGAAGGATTCCTACAAGAGGATGAGGAGTCGGATGATGAAGACCCAGTTCTGGTTCCGGAACCCGTCGAATCTGACTAACACTATCTCTCCAATCCTACAGACATATACCCGACACTAGAAAAACATCACTTCCACTTACAATACATATCTGTCTTACCCTGGGTTTAGTCCGGTGTTCCATTTCACCCTGGTATTCATCCGGTGATCTCATCATTTTCTCTGCAACAAATGCTAGAATAAAAAACCTCAGAAAAACAGTCTCATTACGATAGAATGTCCTTTCCGCTTTGAAAGCCCACTACAAAATCCAAAATCACAAATCACAAAGAAATAACTCACATTTCGTGCTTCTCAGTGCCCCTGATATCAGATATGATACCAGGTTCTTCTTCAAACACACGAATAGGCATCGTGCCCCTTCCACAATACATTCAGTCTTTTCCATTTCTTATCCGGTCGATTTGAGAACTCATCCGAAGGTGTAGAAGTTAGAAGATGCATGATGAAGCAAAGCCAGGTGGATAACCTGCATACTTGACACTATCTGCTCCTCCTTTCGTTTTCCAGATTGTTACTGACTATCCCTTATTTCGTACTTAGAATCCGGTGGGTTGGACATGGACACAGACACATGGACACATGGAACACGGACATGGACACACAGAATCCGGACACGGACTTCAATGGACACGCTTCGGATACTATTGTTACAAGGAGATGCAAGGGCCTTACGCTACTCCTAGAGTCCCTCCACCACTGCCTTGAGCTTCCCCAACTCCCACATCACCTTGTCCAATTCCGCCTCCGCCTTCTTCATCCTCCCCTGCGAAGTCTGCACCTTGGCTTCCATTCGGACTATGGCATGCCTGAGCTCCTCGCGCTGCTTCCACTCTACCTTGGGGACATTGGGTGTGGACGGAGCCTTCTTCTTCCCCTTCGCCGTGGTGGACACAACCTCCTCGACGTCCGAAAGGATTACTGGCTCAGGTGAGACCTGTCTGTGCGATGGACCTGCCTTGGGAGCCCAGACAGCACGCGCTGTATATCCAGATAAGCATTACATAGTCCAAGATATTGTACCACTTACCTGGCACCTTCCCCTTCTTCTCCACTGGTTTGCCTCGTCCACACAACTTCTCACAAGCTGCCTTCACTACCCTGCACACCTTGCAGGTCCTTCCCAGCAATCCACGACACGCTACACCATGATTGGCGCACCTACCACACACATCCGGATGGACTACCATGCCATCCGGAATCACATCCGCCTCCTCCTCATCATGGAGATCCTGTCGGGATCGCTAATCCGAAGGTTAGAGCAATCAGGTGATATGCTTCAATACTCACCTTGCGCCGGCTGGGTACTACCACCTCAATGGATCTTCCGGATCTAGCTGACCCGGTCACAGAGGACGTTGTCCTGGTATCCGGGATGGGTGCTGCAAGCATTCCCACTTGCAGATCTTCATCCATGGGTGAGGTTGGCCAGTCTTGACTTTGCTGACTCACATCCAGCATGTTGAGGGCTGCATCCTTATGTTGCGCAATTTCCCCAGTCCATCTGGCGTGCATCTCGTTAGCCGCGGATATCTTCTCCAGCTCTTCCGGAACAATGTCAACTTCAGCGCCAAGCTCGCATACCCGCATAAGGGCGTCGTTGAGTCCATCCTATCCATCCGTTAGTCATCCGAGTCTATGAAGGCTATCCAGATGTACCAGAGACTTGTGCCACTGCACAGTCCACATCTCCTTCTCTTCCTCAAGCTCCTCGCAATCATCCGGTATGCACAGTGCGCATGCTAAGGTAGCATCTGTCGCCTGTTTGAAGGCGGTTTGCACAGCTTGCTTTTGCTGGTCAGCCGGATTCCTGGGTTTGAGCATAGCGCTGAGTTGACTGATTCGGGTGGACATGTTGGTGATAGTAGTGGAATAGTGAGTGGTTGGTGAGAGATGCAGACAGGATGTGTGGACTATCCATCTGTTCATGCCCACAACCCTACATGCTTACCTCAGCATCATGTGACTGACTAAGGACAGTCAGTATTCAAGTCCCCTGCAGATGTAGGGAACTCACATTCCCTAGCTTCGTATTCACCGCATTATCACTCCCAGACATTTCCCTTCCATCCATAATATCCTCAACAATCTATTCGAATCCTTCCATACTTCCATCCGCCTAATCCGACCTTTTCCGCTCGTCCAGATATCTTATCTGCTTTCCGGAAAGTCTGGATCTGTCTATTCCTTTTATAGGTTTCCGTGTCTGTTGTCCATGTTTGCTAAGACCCACCAGTAAGTGCTTACCTTCTCAGATATCACTTTCACTTGTTTCCTTAATTTTGGATACTTCGGATTAGCCATATTACAAGTCCAGATATCTTTCCTCTTTACTCTTCTGACTTCACTTCCCTTACCCTTTTGTTTCATTCTCTTTTATGTTACTATGGACTTGTTTCGGAGTCGAGTTATACTTAGTTTACCTTGGTAACACTCTGTCTCCTGGTTGTCATGAAGTCTTGGGTGTGCCCAGACTATAAAAGGTTGTATTGAGCCTTGAGAAAATTCATCTTTCGCTCTGTTGCATTGATCAAGAATGTTTTCTAAGTCCTTCATCACTGTCTGACACCTTCCGCTCATCTGTCCTACTGTTCTATGCTATTGTGCGTCCATTCCACTACATTTTCCATCCGCATTTTCCGCCCGATATTCCGGAAACCGTCTGGAAATACTCTTTCTTGCTTGGAAAGGTTTGGTGAGCTTTAGCTATATCCTTCTGTGCGTCTTCTCTTCTCTGGAATCCCTTTAGGGTCAAACATATCACACCCATCAATTTCTTTTGCTACTGACCAGATTGGATTTATTCCTATCAAGGTTCAGAGTGTTCTTTATACCGGGAAAGGGTGTCCGGACCCGAGAGATGGGAACTGGGCACGTGGATCATCTTGAGATCAAAATCTGCAAGATCAAGGAGCCAACGGGCTTGGCGGCGGTTGAGGGTCTGCGGGAATTGGAAGTACGTCAGGTTCTTGTGATCAGTAAAGACCTATATGGGGAATTGGGATCTGTGGAGATAGTGTCTCCAGGATTTCAAGGTGTGGATGACGGCAAGGAGTTTGCAATCATAGATGTCATAGTTCCGCTCAGCAGCAGCAAGGGATTGTGAGGGGTATGAGCAAGGGTGCCAATCTCCGTTGGAGTTGGCTTGCAAGAGAATTCCTCCGGTGGCGTTCCGCGAGGCATCGGTGGCGATAGCAAACAGGGTGGCAAGGTCTGGCATGCAAAGTACTGGTTCGGAGAGGAAGAGCTTCTTGAGAGAAGCGAAGGCATCCTGGCAGGCAGGAGTCCATGCCCAGGAGAGATTTTTCTTTGTAAGATCAATGAGGGGGCAAGCGACAGTGGAGTAATCCGGAATGAACCAGCAATAGAAGTTGGCGAAGCCAAGGAAGGAACAGACTTCCTTGACAGTCATGGGAGTGGGCCAGGAGGAGATCCCTTCAAGTTTGACAGGGTCCATGGCGAGTTCTCCGGGTTTGACAACGAGTCCTAGATATTTGACTTCATCAGCAGCAAACTTACACTTCTCGAGTTTGAGATGTAAATTGAGCTCCATCATACACTGGAGGACGCGTTTCATGTGTTCTTCATGGGTTTTCTCGTTTGGCGAGAAGATCAAGAGGTCATTCATATAGATGATGAGCCATCCTTCTGTGATCATGTTGCGGAAGGAGTCATTCATGAACTGCTGGAACGTAGCGGATGAGTTGCACAGTCCAAAGAACATCACCGTGGGTTCGAAAAGACCCTTGTGAGTGACAAACATGGCCTTCCATTGATGGTCGTCTTTGACGCAGACGTTGTTGTATCCCCATTGGACATCAAACTTTGTAAAGACTTTAGCGTCTTTGAGTTTGTCCATGAGGTTGGAGATGAGGGGAAGAGAGTAGGCGTCTCAAATGGTATGTTCGTTGATGTATCTGTAATCCTGGCAAGGGCAAAGTCTGCCATCCTTCTTTTTCATGAAGAAGAAGGGGGAGGCTTGAGGGGAGTTCGATGGTCGGATCTTCCCAGCGGCGAGGTTTTCGTCTAAGAAGGCTTCAGTAGCGGTGTGTTCTTCAGGAGTGAGGGGGTAGAGCTTTCCGATTTTCAGAACGAAGCCTTCTTTAAGGTTGATCTCGTGGTCATAGGGCCTAGAGGGGGGAACATGATCGGTGGCTTCTTTGGAGAAGACCAAGGCAAATTCAGCGTAAGCCGGGGGAAGGACCATCTTTGGTTTGTCTTTGTCGGCGGAGATGGCAAGCTCCATGGCTTGAGTGAGTCTAGCGATCCGAGCGGATCCTAGAGGGGCAAAGCGAGATCCGAACCTGATAGTTTGGTAGAGGGCACGATTTCCGAGAGCGCGGTCGAGGAATTGGTTTTCCTCTTCCCATCTGTTATAGGAGAAAAGTTTCTCCTATTCAGTGGCATAGACGTTGACGTGGCAGGGAGGTGCCGGAGGGGAAACCCAATAATGGGCATCATGTCATTTGACATCAACAACGTGGGAGGAGTAGAGTTCCTTCGACTGGTCGGAGGATTCGGAGATAGCAACAGTGCATTTATCCCAGTTGATTGAGGGGTTTACAGTGCAAAGCCAGGGGGTTCCAAGGAGGATATTGTCTCGAAGAGACATCAGGTGGAAAAGCACGCGATGAGCGATGCCTTCTATGTTGAGGAAGACAGTGACTCCGTGTCGGATATCACCGCTTTTGTTGAAGGAACTATCAGCATTCCGGGTGCGGAGAGGTTGTTGGAGCTTCTCAATAGGGAGAGCGTTTTTCTTGGCGAAGTCCCAGTCCATACAATTGATGCTGGCTCCACTATCGATGAGGGCGTGAGTGGCGACGGCTTTGAGAGTGTGCGAGGGTACAATGAGTTGTATGGTGATTTCTATTGCCTTGGGTACAAGAGAAGGTACATTTACACCACTACGAGAGGAAGGTGAGTCTGGCGTCGAAGCAGATCCCTGATTCAAAAATCCGAAAGAAAAGAAACATAATGGACATTTTCTTCTTCGTCGTCATCATCTTCAATCTCCTCCAAGTTCGGAAGTGTTTCTTCTACCTTGTTGACATGTTTGTTCTTCAGCTTCTCGGCTGGGAAGGAGGGGCATTTGAAGGAAGTATGGCTGGGTTTCCAGCATTGGAAGCAGAGGCCTTCCTTGCAGCAACACTGTCGTTCCGCATCGGTCAGCTTGCTTACTTTAACTAGGTTGATGTCCATAGCATCAGGGTCTTTGGCGGGAGCGGAGGATCTAGGGGTGAAAGAGTGGTAACTGCCTGAAGGTTTCTTGTTAACCTGGGCGATTTCGCGTGTGCGATCACGTTGGGTCTGGAAGTGTACGGCTTTTTCGTACCAAGAGTCGATGGTGGATGGGACGGTGTCCATCCCCATGATTTTAGACATCAGGGGCGCGGGGATTCCGGACGCGAAGTACCGGATCAAGACGTTGGGGCTGGTGATGCGTGCAAGGGCGACTTTGTTCTTGAACTCTGAGATATAGTTCTGCAGAGTCGTAGCATGAGATTCATCCCTCTTGGGGACAACGCGGGTGGTGAAGAGCCAGGCAACTGCATTGCTGATGGTGTCATGGTGTTCAAAGGCTTTCTTAAAGGCGGCCTTGAAGTCGTCAAAAGAACCAAAGCTGGGGGTTGTAAGAGTGAGGGTGGTCTGTCGAAAAGTACCAGCCCAAGTGTGAGCGGATCCCTCAGTCATATGAGAGAGGGTGAAGGCGACCTTCTTGGCATCGGTGTTATAAACATCTCTGTTTACCAAAAGGTAGGTTTCAATGGTGTTGAGCCACTCAATGGCTCGGTTGTAGGATCCATTGAAAGCCCTGGGGGCTCCAAGGCAAAGTTCAACAGCGTGGGAAGACATACCCAAAGGGGACGAGGGTGAGGTCAGTTGGACAGGAGAAGGGAGTTGGAACAGTGGGTTCTGAGCGACGGGAGTAGGAGACGGAGGAGTGGGGACTCAAGGGATGGAGAGAGAGGAGGAGAGCTGATGGGATAACTCAGCATCTTCGAAGACTTCTTCTTGAGAGGGTAGGGTGATGTCCGGGAAGATATCTAAGGGGTCTTCGGGTTCTTCCTCGTTGGATTCCGAGGTGGATTCAGGGGATTCGACGGGTTCTGGCCAACAAGGTTGCCAGAGAGAGTTGTAGGGGTTTTGGCAGGAAATGGTGATGGCTTACGTAGAAGTAGCCAGAGCGAAGAGCTTAGACCTTTTGTTATGCTCAACCCGGGTAGAACCGAACATAGCCCTTGGTGGTCAAGCGAGGTCTAGGACAAAGGGTATCCTTGGACGTGTAAGCATACACAAGGTGAAGTGAGTCGTCCTGTGGTGGAGTCCCGAAACAATGACAAGAGACCGGTCAAGTAAGACTGGGTCAAAGGTTCAGAGGATCCTGTTGGGCGTGAGACACGCAACAACAATGGCAGAGGAAACCAGACACAGGGGCTCAATAGCTCACCTGACTGGATCAAGGGTTCAAGGGGACCGGAAGAGTATCTGGATCAAAGGGGTAGGAGCCAAGGGACGAGCGAAGGCAAGGAACCGAGTGGATTGCCTTAGTGATGTACTGATGACTAGGAAAGTACAAGAGTAATCAAGGGAGGTCTAAGCTAAGGAATTCACTACAGAGGAGTCGTGTATTTATACTTAAGGGTCCGGAGCATGGACCATGTGAAACGAGTACTAAAGATGGAAAGGGAATAATGGTGACATGTCGTACAATAAGTGGGAGCCAATGAGAAGACGACACATCATTAGTATTACAGATACGAAGGATGGTGTCACCATGATGTGATGACTGTGGAGGCACATGAAGAAATGGCCATAGCCGGATGGAAAAGGTCATGTGACTAGAGAGGGAAAAGACATACGAGGCGGGAGTCGAACGGATGACTTGTAAGAATACAACACAAGGTTAAGTTGTGGAAAAGAAAAGAGAAACTGGAGAATCATAACATACCCCGTGTCATTGAAGACCGCTTTTGCCCTCCAGCTGGGCCCCACAATATCAAGGATTATCCAATTTTCTATGACCCTATATATCACCCATATGAGAACCTTGAATGTTTTGAATCTCCCCTAAACTTCTGTATATGGTTAAAAAATGCTCTTAAAAATCACACCTCTCACTGTTTTGAATGTGAGACACACTCGGAGTTTACACTTATGAGCCCGGTCATGGTGATCACTATGTGTTGATTGTGACCACAGATCCATTGTTTCAAAATCTTCCCGGGGGGAACAGACTTCCTCCTCTGCCAAAAATCTCATATGGTGATATCGGAAGTGAGTATGTTCACTGTACAAACATTAACAGTACTGATGAATATTGTAACAGAATCAGGTACATTGCTCAGCCTGAGTAAGTGTCTACATGCTAATCATTTTTCTTACTACTCACTGATGCATCCAGGCAAAGCAAGTCTATGGGCAAGCTCCTCTGTCTCGGCTGCTTTGAACAGAGGTCAATCAGTGACATTGGTGTCAGGTAAGCGTTTGTACGGTAATCTTTTCGCAGTTGGCTTAACTGGCATACACCCAGGCATGACAATTTTAAGGATCACTGATTTACCCGACCCATACGGACATTATGCTGGCCTGGCCAGGTCCCACCCAGAAATTGTCGATGCCAAGGTTGCTATCCATGACATCCACGACAGGCAGAGATTGCTGATTACTCCAGGAGAATATGATGCCAAGATTCAGGATGGCAACTATGTCAAGGTTGAAGTAATACTGAAACTGTCAGTGACTCATCGTGTCTCGCACAGCCTTGCTGACACTTTCATTTCTTAAAATGTAGTTGGGAGATCCCAGTGGGCCGAGGAAACAACTCAAATGGGTCATGTATCTATCAGACCATCCTAAAGAGCATGAAGTTATTGCCATTCCATACTTATTTGCAGGCAAACATTTTGGGTGTCTCCCTTGGTTCCTCTGGTTCAGTTTGCGTTGAAAAGAGAAAAGGCAAAGCACCGTCTCAGGGCAAGTGTAAAGCACATGACAATGAAGAGTTAACTGGCCAGTCGCCAACCAAGAGGAATGCAGTGATCGTCAAGAAAGGGATGCCTGGTTGATCTCCCTCCAAGAAGAACATGGTGGTTGACTCCAACGATGAGTTCGAAATCGTTGAGACAGATGCCTAGAAACCAGCTTTTCGAAGTTGTCACATAGTACTACATTGTTTCTTTGTGCTCTTTGTTTGGTGCTTTCCCATTTCTTGGTCCGTTTCTTGGTACATTTTCGGGTGTTATTGCTTGCTTCTTTCTTGGTGCTTCCCTCATATCGTGTCTTGGTGTGTCTTGGTTTCCTGGTGATTCGTTGTTCCCTGTCGCTTCCCCGATTTCATTCACGAGAAAAATATGCAAATCCCACTCTATGTACATAGTCCAGTTTCGAGCTGTGACAAGTGTTGTGTTGTTGTTTTCATCCACCTGAATCTTGACCACCTGCTTTACTCACTAGGAGTCGGGGACTTGGCGCACGAGCGCCGCTACGATGTCGGTAGTGGACATTGGGGATTGACTGGTAGAGAGTTGGATGTTAGGGACCAGGGGGACGTACGGCACCAGCCTAAAACGAACATGATACACCAATCTGACTATGTCTGGTGTATAGCTCATGCGCGCTGTCTTCTGTCTATAGCCAATCAGGTTGCGCCGTGTTGCACTGGCAAAATGAAAGAGAACCTGAACGGCCAGTTAATATCAGAGATGTGATCAATGCGTTAACATAATGAGCCGACTCGGATTACCATTTGATGAAGGAACACTTGTCGATAAGCTCACTAGATAGTAGAAGGTTTGATCCTAAGTTTGTCAGGGTCGAAGGTGAAACCGTGTGGGTCGGCCGTCGAAAGTGATGACGCTTCTAGATGCTGACGGTAATATGTATGACAAGTTCGCAATTGAATGTCGTGATTGCAATGTTAGCGACATGAAGGTAAAAATTTCATGATCCTTAAAAAAGGCCTCGAACAAAGTCGTAAAAGTCAAGTGTCGTACAAGAATTCAGACATCACAGTACGGGTCCGAGACACCCTGCAAATAATGGCAAAGGGTCTGGCAAGATTAGGCTACATATCAGGGGAAAGGAGGAAAGAAGTAAGGACAAGACAAGACACAATAGATCAGCAACGAGTAACGCAGGAACTCTTATCAGAGAAGGCAAGAGGAAAGATTAATAGGTATCCAGTTCAAAGCAAGAGCATCAATAAAAGCACAAGAGCACAGACCTGTTCTGCACCACCACTACCCCCTATCGCGACGACGATCATATCCACGCACCGATTATGGTCGGCGGACCCATCGCCCAAACCCCATTCTCCGAAGCACAGCAGCACAGATGGCGAACGAGACCAAGATAATATTGCATGACATGCGCGCCACTAGCAAGCGTCCACTTCTTTTCTCCGGGGAAGGGTATCTGTTGTTCACTCCAGGACGGGAACCAGTGAGAGCCTGAGACCGATCTTGATCCTTACGCGCGGGTGCACCCAAGCGTCCATAGGGAAACAACCACCCCATCGCTTTCGCAACGATCGCGCGCGCAACATCCCCCAGAGACATGGTCTCCCAGCCTTCAAGGACATCCCTATTCCCGAAGCCTTCTATGAGCGTTTCGTCCCTAGGTAGTTCTGCTGTCTCGGCCGTCGCTTGCTCGTCCGCCTCCGATCGACGTTGCCTTGATTCAAATTCAGAAGAGTGGCGAGAGTCAGAGTATTGGGCTCGCTCCAACCCCGCCTCTCGTTTGGAAGTATCAGCTTCGACCACCTCTAGGCGCAGCCTGAATGCATCCATTTGGGCACGTGTTGCTGCAATAGACTCTTCAAGTACTCGTAGGGCACTATCTGAACCATCCTGCAGATCCGATCTTGCGGGGACCTTATCGCGAATGACGCCATTCATGCCGTTTGCATGACGGTGATGGTCCACTAAATTCATCTCATCGCCAACATTCTCGGATACGTCATCAGAAGGAGAACCGGTAAAAATGGCGGTGACGACTCGTTTTTGAGTCTTTGCGTTCTTCCCCTTGCTTCCAGTGCTTCCTCGCAACCCCGACCCTTTTGACCGAACAGAGTCCCCTCGAGTTTGTGGGCCATCGTGTTTCGAACGAGATGTGTCTGGTTCTGCAGCCAAAGGGGAAGCACTACCTGCATCTGCACTCGCGGGAACAGTAATACGTTTCACTGTCTCCCCCAAACCGAAGTCGGCCTCCCATGCGCGCGCACCTTTCAGCGGAATGCTCGAAGACAACGCCAACAGCTCCTCAATGCTAGGCTCCTCTTCTTCATCCCCCACGACTCCAAGCGCGGTATAAATATGGGTGTACGGAGGGGGTGGAGTCAACGAGGGCGGTTCTTGGAGGATAACCGTGGAATCCGCCAGCGACGAACCAGCGTCATGGGGGGGCTCATCGTGTAGAGCGGACGGCAGGTCTGATGGGGACTCCGGCGAACGCTCGGCGTCCGAGATGGATTCAATCTCTGGATCAATCTCGCTCTCAGACTCGACCTCGCTCCCGCTCACGGACCCATCCTCGCTGGCAGAGCATTCGCTCCCGCTCGTGCTTGCACGCTCCCAGGTCTCAACGAGGCCTTTGACCTTGCCTCGGCGACGCATGCGCATGCGCGCGAGGTCCCTGTACCTCTGGGCGGAGGCATCTGAGACTGAGTTGGAGCGGTGCAGTGACATGGCCGGGGATGGTGGGAAGGCGCCTTCGCCTTCGCCGGTGTTATTGTCAAGAAGCAAGCGGAGGTCGTCAGCAGACACAGAAGCACTGCAGATGCTGTAGAATGGGGTGGAAGAGCGAGCGGATCGGGAATATATATCCTTCGAGTTGTCGGAGACCTCGTGCGAGTGATACGAGTCGACGTAGATGCGTCCGCGGAGAACATCAGCACGGAGGGTGCGCGAACGCTCAAGAAGCTGAGCGCGCTGCACATCAGAAAGGGGTGTGCTGTGCATGTGCAAAGGTAATCAGCGGAGAACGCCACGCAACGACCAGACGTACGACGTACCCGGCAAGATCCGCATCTGTGAGCCGCAGTAACCCACGACCTGTGAGACCACGTGTGCGGACACACTCGAGTATGTCCACGAGGCTGGGGTTATCTTTTTCCCCGTCAGGGTTGTTGCCCGACGTGAGAGATGCCTCGAGATAGGTCGTGAGTTCGTCCGTGTTCCAATGCTTGGGGTTAGGAGGCAAGCCAGCGTATAGCCCTGGCCCGGAGTCCTGGTCGTGACTATACTTGTGTTTCTGATCGTAGCTGTGATCCTCTGTGATGGGCTCGGTGGAGCTGATCGGTGACATCGTCTCTGCCCTCCGCACTCGGTGCGTGAGGTTCGGCTCATTTGCACGTTTCAATGACACCAATAGGTTGTCCGGTGAGGCAACGACGACTGACGGTGGGGTCGGCAATGGCGCGGGGACGGTGCGTATTCCACCATGCACTTCTCCCTCGACCGACGACAATGAAGACGAATGGCGGTGCCGCACCCTCGTCCCTGTCGGTATCCGAGAAGGCGAAGAAGGGACATAATGGTGTCTGGTATGGTGGGCAGAGTGTGGTGACGAGTTCGAGCGGGACAACAACGCAGAGGACGTCGTCTTGATTGCGTATGGATGAGCGTTTGGCTGGACGGGTGGTGGGTGTTTCTTGGTGGGTTCCGCTGGCGTGATTGGTCGGCTCGCCATCGCTGCCAGTTAGTAGCTCGATCCCAGTTAATCAGTCAGTCAGTGGGTCAGCCAGTAAAAACGGTCTGCAACGAACGGGCTGCTGTTGAAGGTGAGCACGCGCACAAGGGCTCATAATCACCGTGGGACACAACAGTACAACCTCCGTGCAATCATGTGCTTCTGCCGTCATCTGTGAGTATCGCCTCCTTGTCAATTATATTAGACGCGGTCATTTGATCGAAGAGGAAATGTTGAAGACAGTAAGTATTCCCTACGTTATGCATCGCTACTAATTCTTTTCGGTCTTAGGAGAGTCCAGGCTTGCCAGCAAGTTCGCAATAAGTATAGCAAAACCCTGCAGCCTTTGGCCAAGTCGTGGTCTGCATTGCTTGCCACCGACAGGACAACGTCGAAAAACGGGAACAGGTGTCCATTCTCTCTGAACAACAAAACCTCTTCCTTGTACTGCGACTACTTTTGTTCATCTTGTGATTTTATATTGTTCGTAGTCGGGTCACAGGCACCTCCGCTGGCGATCCCAAGCAGGCGTTCACCATCATCGACTCCGCGACTGGCTATTACCTGACTCTTTCAACTGCCAAGCATAGTGCCATCTCCTCCTCTCCGGAAACGGTGGAGGCGGCCTCCACATCCATGATCCAGCAAGCGGTAAGTGGTCTGGAATGTCTTGTATACCATAAAGGATACTTGTCGACATAAAACTGTAGTACCAATGGGTGGTCTCGAAGAATAACCAGGGCAACTTACGCTCTCAAACAAGACGACTCCCCCAGTTCTGCGCCTGCCAAATCCCAAGGTGGTAAGATCGATGATCCAGTGACGTATAGTACCCAAATACAGGGAGGTGCACTGTTCGCGATCAAGGAATCCGCCTCAGGCGAAGCTATGTGAGTCCTGACCTTTGCCCTCGACGTTGACCTACGTTGATACGGTGTGTTGACGTTTGTGGCATCTCTCCCAAACCTATCTCCACCCTTGCGGTAGCAATCAAAACATCGAACAACCACATTGATCTCGATAAGTCGGTATGTAGCTAGTGATACCTCGTAAGTACCGAGACTCATAGACCAATGACCGTACTTAGATACAGATGCCTGCGCTGCTTGTATCCAACAATGAGAGCAATAAATTTGAACTTTGGATTCTCTGACTTCCAGGCTGGGCTCCAAGGTGAAGGTGAGTTTGAGGGTGAAGGTGAGGTTCATCCGGAGGGTGGATCGTGCACTGTGTGATGTGTATATATTCAGGATGTTCTTCAGGATTCGGCAACGAGTATGTTTTCCGGTGAACATGTAGGATGTACTGTTGTTTCGTCGAGTACAATCAGGCAAAAAAGTGTAAATGATCTTTGATACGCATGATTACTATCCGCCTCAGTCAAGCCCATTTAGGATAACTCTGAGAGAAACGATGGGTGTCTGAGACGACGACAAAAAAGACATACATAGCCACAAATCTGCTAGGAAATATAACTCACGTGACCAACTCACTGTGACTTATCGTGGCAAGTTGGGCAGGACCATTGCATGTCTCGGCGTAAACAACAGCTATCAAGTGCACCACCTGCGAAACGGCGACGTGGGGGTAATGTCCCAGCATTTGGTGCGACTACTGAAGACGATGCTTCCTTGTTGCAACCAAACCATTTTCCCTCGGCGACAGCTTTGTCAACTCGTGTGCTCCCTCAAAAGGCTGCTGTGCCGTCGCTATCTTCCCTCGCAGCTCGTTGCTTCGTGACGCACGTTCGAGTACTTTCAGAGAACGAACGATCATGGGCTCACTCCAAGCGTTATCTAAAGCGTATGCCTGACACATTAGTACCAAGATTATTTTCCATGCTGCGATCCAGCTGCCCGACGCTTCTATCGCACGGACTTATTGTTTTGGTAAGATCCCAAGTCATGTTCTATCGTGTCTTGGCCAATCTGAAACACACTCAAGTATTTTTTGCGTGGGCCATCCCTTGTGCTCTCCAGCGATCTACCCGGCGTTCAAAGACAAACGATTGCTTCTGTTGTAAATAATGCAGCACTGAGAGAACTTCATTTGATTGGTTTCGACAAGTTTGCCGATACGGTCTTTGCGTCCATATTACCTTCTCTTCCTCGTCTCCGCATTCTTGTGCTCCGGTGCGGCGAATAATTCTCTCTGTATGACTCTCTAACACGGTCAAAGCGGTTGTTCCAAGGTCGGCACGAAGACCGTAGAAGCGATTGGTAATGCGTGTCCGTCCTTGACTACCCTCAATCTCAACTATACATCCGTACCACCCGCGTCCCTCCTCGGACCGCTGACCTCTTGTACCAACTTGGAAGTGCTAAAGGTAGCAGGCATATCGAATTGGGTGAGTAAATAGACCACATATGCAAATCGCATCGTTGATCCCTACGGCGACTATATCCAGACTGATGGTACCTTCGCAAAGCTTCTCGCAGGACTCGCACAAGAACCCGACACGACTCTACACCACATGAGAACCCTCAAGTTCCGTCAACTCGGTCTCTCCGAAACCTCAATGTACGCTTTCATTGCGCGCTGCCCAAACCTGACCCGCCTGGATGTTTCCTTTACGCGTCTGCATCGTCTTCCGCCATCAACAGTCATTCCTGCGCTTGCTCTGGAAAAGTTGTCGCTCACGTCGGCGGCACTGTCAAGTACGGATATCGTTTCGTTGATCAGCGCCTTGCCGAACCTACGGACGCTCTACTTGGGTGCACTTGGCAGTGGACAGGGTTCGTCTGCCTCGATCGGCAACATATCTGCTATGACCATGACGGACGGCACGCTCACATCGCTCACGGACGTCATGGCAAACTTTGAACATCTCGAGAAATTCAGCCTCGTCGGGAATACCAAATTAGGACTCACGTCTCATCATGACGAACATGGCGCACTCGCCGACGTCATTCGTCGAGTCGGACGAAAGTGCAAGGCACGTCCCACCGTACCTTGCGTATGATTGACTGAATGTACCCATTTATGACTTTGGATTGCTGTATATTAGCGCCTCAACTTGTCGGGGATACCGAATTTGCGATCACAAGACCTGTGCGGGTTGATGTCGGAGACGGTCCATGACAACCCACCTAGACTCGAAGAGCTTGCTCTCAACAATACTAGGATCGACGATGACGCAGTGCAATTCCTGGCATGCTGTTCGTCGCTCGTCGGACTCGAAGTCGCGGGCACCAAATTGACAAGTCCGTCTTGCATGGGTACTGCCATCGAGCGGTATGTGCTAAGAGGCCATTTATTTATCTTATAGGTAGCGGACTGTTCCTGATTATTGATGCCTGTCCAAGCTTGGAGAAGCTCGACCTGACAAGCTGTCGTGGGGTCAAAGTGGCTGACCGCCGTCGATTCTTCGAGGTAATGCTACCGATGCAAATGATGGACGTCTTGTGCTGATGGATAAATTGACAGGTATGGGAGAGTGAATGGAAAAATACCTAATACAGTACCAACCTCAACCCTCATACTCCGGCATTTATAGTATGCATGATTGTGCTAGATCATGTAAAGTGTTTCACACCTTTAACTTATTCAATAAGATCCACCATGCTCATACAGCAGCTCGGTGCTCAAAGCAGAACGTACCACGATTTACGTTGCTGATACAACAAATACTGACCAATGCACAATCCTTCTACTCAGCTTATGACACCGAGAAATTTAATGAAGAAAAACCCTCCTCCACTTATGCAGCTCAAAGGCAAAATGTGATTGTGAACTCAGCGTTAGGGCTGGAAAAGCAAAGAATGGGGAAATAGGATTGTCGTACACTTAGCAACGTGCATTCGGACAGTTAGCCTCTGTAATAACACACATCGTGATCATCAGAAACACCTCAAGCTCTAAACTAAAAGGCACGTACTGAAATAGTCGTAGTATGCAACGCCCGACGATGGACGTGTCGAGAGTGTACTAAAGAGCCCGGGCCCGTACAGCAATTACATAGGTGAATTCGTTGTCACGACAGGGTTGAAAAACAATAAATCCGACGGTGTCGCTGGGTGGCGTTGAACGGCCCAGCGGTGTGGGACCTGACAGGCCTGACACGGGGGTCTTAGTACTTGAGTCATCCGATGGAGACAGAGAACGAACGCGTCGGGTTGAGATCGACATGGCAGTCGGAGATGCGGCACAAGCAGGGTCACTGTTCGTGATGCTCATCGGCAAGTTGAATCCATTGATGACGGAGACTGATTGACGGCGTGGGAGGAGAGTGCAGGTGCAGTGAGCAACTCTTTCGACACTCGCCATGATACGAGAACATCGGAGAGAACGAATCATCGTAGCACCGTCAGGAGTAGTAAGATGTGTAATGTAGCTTACATATGAACAAAGATCGTCCGTACTTTGCGGACCTAGAACTTTCGTAGTCATGGACTGGCGGTGGCCGCACTCCAAATACCCAGCTGCCAGTGGTATCTCTATGAAAAAAATGCAGTGCGACGTTGTTATTCTGCACATAATATGATACACCAGGAACTCGTCTGCAGGTCTATCAAGATAAGTGATTGCAATCGCGAAAAGGTAGCCCATATGCTGCAGTCGACCCTGGTGAAAAATCTACAATAACAAAATTGGACCATCAACAGCAAAGAACCGACGAAGGATCAGATCCAATAAATATAACTGCCACACCAGATCACAGTTTCTCCGAAAAATTACTCTGTGGGTGCAGGCCCAGGCGCACCCAGAGACTCCTCGGTGTAACTGTCTGCGCTTTCCCCTCCATCATAATCATGTTCCGCATGCGGAACGCCTCTGATGCCTCTGACAGTCGAGCCGCCATTCGAGTCAAGATACGAATGACTATGTTCAGCTGAATGTGGGAGCCGGCCCTCTGGCGCTTTCTCGAGCCGACGCTGACTCGCCATTCGATACCCGTTCGTTTGTCCGTTCATGCCCCCATCGTCATGCCCGTGGTCACGATCTAACGGTGTTGATTTATTTTCTAGCTGAGTGGAAGGAGAAGCAATGAATCAGTGGTGGGGAACAAGCAGTTCGAGAAACCGACATCCAAATGAAAAGCCAGTACTTACCGCGTATCCGTTCCTCCCAATCACTGGTCCCGAATTCTTTTCCGGATGCGAGTATGAAGGTGGCTCTCCTTCCTCATCGACGACAGCGTCTTGATAGATCTCACCATCCTCTCCATCGTCCTGCTCCTCTTCAATGCTCGATCCCTCGTCGTCGCCTTCTTCCTCTTCCTCGCTGACATACCCAACAGAACGTACGGCCGCTTGGACTGGTCCCCCACGATCCATTTGTTCACTCGCGACAAGGTATCTCGCGCAGAGCATCCTGATGTCGTTCCACCATTCCATCATGTCCTCACGGCTTCGTGTCCTAAAACTCCAGGCATGCTGACCGGTCGCGATCAATTTGAAGCTTCCAGTGTGGGAACCGGTGCCATCTTTCCTCCCTTCTATGTGGAACTTGTGAGATCTCGACGAGGCAGAGGAAGGTGGACCAAGCGTGCAGGCAGGAAGGAAGAGGGAGAGAACAGGAAGATGACTTCCGATGTGTTCCGGATCAGAGGAAGCATATTCGTGGAGGAAACCAGCAGGGGTCAGGACATAATATGCCTCGCGGTACGTTCGTGTGAACCGCTTCTTGCGCTCAAGCAAGCCGGTATGTACGGCGATGACGCTTGGATCCTCTTTCGAAGGATAGATGATTGTCTCTGGGTTTCTCAGAGGTGTCTCTGGATCGAGGAGATGGTCTGAACGGGCGGAGAAAGAGATCCATTCTCGATCTGGGGAGAGGGAAGACATAGCTTCGCCAAGGGCGCGCCAGGTGTCTTGGACGGAGGATGACATACGGGAGTGCCACTCGTCGTAGGTCTGCCAAGCAGATTGGATGGCACGGACAATCCCTTCTTCAAAATGGGCAGAATTTTGCTGCATGATTATGATAGATTTTTGGAGGGCGTTTTCTTCGTGCACTTGTTTCTGAAGTTGACGAGCAACTGCTACGTTTGCGACATACCTAGAAAAGGGTGAGGGGCACATAAGAAGACAGAAAGGGCAAAAACATACGGGTCTGATTTTGTTGTAACGCTCATTGGCGTGTTCTTGAAGATGCTTATACTAGTGGCGAGGTCCCCTATCACTTTGGCGGAGAGCTCACGCTCTTTAGCGACACTTGTAGCGAGCTTGCCAGTGTCGTTTTGAACATTCTATGGAAATTTAAAAACAAGCACTAAAAGGGTAGAGGTCTCACCTTGATATGAGCTTTGATCTCTGTTCTGAGCTTCTGAAGGTGCTGTACAATCGAGCTGTCGATGGTACGACCAAGGTTGGCATGTTGGTCAGCAATAACCCTAGTTTTATCACGTATGCTATAAAACACATCCTACACCGCACATCACGGTGGGGTCATAACGTGGAATGGAGTAACACGTGCCTGCAGGCCACCCTCTCCGAGAAACTGGTTTCCTGCCCTGAAAGGCACTTGTATTACTGCTCGGAGCTTGGTGTATTCGCGTGCAATGTTATTTTGAATGTCTGCAAGACCTTCAAAATAGGCAATAAGCTGTTTCACGATAGCTTTCCAAGCGACGAAACGTTCGATGAGGACGTCGGATGGTTTGAGGTCTTGTGGAGCTACGTTTTTCTTGATGAGGGACTGCGAACGGGAGAGTGTACTTCCATGTTTCGACGCACGCGAGACCGATGTCGCACGAGATATCGACGCTGTTTCGTTGTAGTACATCGTGCTTGAAAGTTGACCGTGCCTAGAGACCCAAGACCAGACGTCATAACAATGTGACATGTCACACAACAAATCACGTGACTATAAGGTCACATCATGTTCCTTCGGTTTCGCGCGCAGGCTTTTCCAGTCCATCCTTCGTCAAACGGTCTTCTCCTCGTCGCAAACATGAACGCCGGCGTGCAAAACATTCTGATTTCCCTCGGGGCCATGCAGGGTATGCTGCATTCACTCCTTTTTTTTTGTTCGACTGGTCTGTATAGCTCTCTTTTTGCACCAGTTGCTCGCAGGATCCCGTTCGACGACCCGGTTGTTCTCAACTATGTCCGACTCGGTTATGTTCTCAGCCAGGTCATCATTATTGGCACATACTTCTTTGTCTCCTACAAGGTCCTCTCTCCCTCGCCTTTTTATCCGTAACCCTCCGAGCTGACTAGGACACGTCATCACTTAGGTCAAGCAAAAGAACGACCAGACCGTCCTCAAATATGGTGTGTCACTTGCTTCTTCCAAGTTTAAGCCATTCTCAAGTTTTCTACCCCAGTTGACACCCCCAGTCCGATGGTTAGCCTCCAAGAGCTTCCCCACTCTTTCTCGCTCACCCATTTTTTAGTCGGCTGACTCTGGTGGACTTATCACGACCACCGTAAGAGACTATGATCTTTCCGAGACTTCAAAACTAGTATGTATACCACTCGATGGAAGCTTTTCCACCCTCACCCTATATGCTCCAGCTCCGTGGCGCGTACTTTGGTATTGCCATGATGGCCTTCTTCCATATCTACATGAAGTACACTCAGCCCCTCTTTATCCAAGCCCTCATGGGTCTGAAGAACTTGTATGACGCAAAAGTCGTCGCTATTCATGTACTTGGGAAAGCAGCTGAGGGTGACCTTAAAAGACCATTCAAGACCGCCTCGATGTTCGGTCGTACGTCCACCCTTTCCTCCAACATGCACACTCGATTAAAATGCTTGTACACAGCTGCTGCTGGGCCACAGACTGATGCTGCATCTATTGCAGAGGCAGAAAAGAAAGTTGGAGCCAAGAAGGAGGAGTAGATGTACCGTGTTGTTGCTTTGACGGATGGATGTCATGCCTAATATTGCGTTCCCCCGCCGGAGTTGCATCAGTATCTTTCATATATCTATCCGAATAATCTGATACCCCGGGAGTGTAGTTGTAAGTCTCGATCTCAAGTATATGCATAGCGATGCAGGTCAGTCAACAATATTTATTAGGATAACCTACAGTAGACTTTCTCATGATGCATAAGGTTATAGGTATGCATATTAGCTCGTAATGCATAGCGTCGGGGAGCTCCACTCGAACACTCCGGTCCAAAATGCACTCTCATGATAATGCATAAATCTCATAGTGCATCAACTTTTGTCCCTCCCGATGCCATGCATTATGAGAAAGTCTACTGTATCAGGTCCTTTCATAAGAATGTCACGGTGTCATTGCATCACTTGTTACCTATTTTGTAGCGCGGAACACCAGTGAATTCATTCTGCAATCAACTGTCGCTGCCAACAGCCCGCCGCATCATGGCTGTGCGAGAATACACACAACAACGCGGCGAGTTTCAAGCAGGTGGCTCAAGCCGCACAGTAACCATAGCCGGGCCCAGAAAATTGTCCAGTCATGTCACAGCTTGTACGTGAATCTGCTTGTCGTTCCTATTTTCCGAAGTTGTGTCCTTCTAGTGGAATCAGCTGCCGAAGAAACACGCATCAATTTACCCGAGAACCACTCACAAGGGATCTCCTCTGGGTCGACACTTTTGATTCTTTCGAATAACCTAGACATTCAAAATTCAAAATTTGATGCCAAGCACATGAACGGAGACCTGTTTGCCCCGATGTCCATCAAGTTGAGCACTGAATAATTATCGAACCGCCCCTTCAACCTATCACAGGAAAAAATCGCGAGGATATTGAATTCAGCTAGATCGGGAGGATTCCATGTCCTCGTGCTTCTGCATGTATTGTATCTTTCACGAATATCCGGGAAAAGTGCAGCCAAACTGATATGTACCATTCATGAGGTCAGGCCGTTCTGTTGGGCAATGAACCCACATGACACTGCACGCTGCTGTTGGCTTCGTGCAGAATGCCAGAATCTACCTCTATCGTTGTTCAGAAGATAAGATTAGTGCCTTGAACGTGTTATGATCGTCAACAGACAGGTACAATTCGTGTTTTTGTGGCAATACACTAATTCCTAGGATGATGGTGGGTCGCACATACGCTGATATCTCGGATGACAGCGAACCTCAGGAGAATTCTTGTTATTATATATACTCTTATATCTTTCCCTCAAATACGTTGACCGTACGAGATGCGTTGCCTCTCCGCAACGTTGGTCTTCGCGCCATTTGCCAGCGCCGCCTCCCAACCACATCTTTGCAAGAATGTCAAGATAGGAGGTGGGGGTGGTTTCGTTCCTGACTTCATTTTCAACCCGACTCGGCAAGGACTCGTGTATGCACGTACGGACATCAGTGGTACATATCGCATGAACCCAAATGCATCGTGGACCCCGCTTTTGGATTGTGTTGATAAAGCACACTGGGATCGTTGGGGCTGTGATGCGCTCGCTACCAATCCGGTTGATGCTGCTCGTCTATATCTCGTGGGCGATGGTTTTACGCAGACCTCGGATTTATATTCTGACTCACACCGTGCATGGACAGGCTGCTGGGACATACCCCAATTCATATGACCCAAATAATGGAACGATCCTAATATCTACTGATTGGGGATCGACATAGTCTACGTCTCCTCTGTCATTCAAGGTGGGGGGGAAATGCCCTCTTGTGGAATGTGAGACAGTTCCCTTGTTCCGAAATTTGTTGCTTAGGACCACAAAGGCAATGTACGCCTGCATGCCTCCAACGCGCTCATACACTCACACCTGTGACCGTATATATGGTAGCGTTTGGCTGTAGATCCCAACAGTAACAACATCCTGTACTTCAATGCCACCAGGACCTCTCCAGTGTGGTTCACAACGAGGGTGGAGATAGCGCTATGTCGTGGTAGACTGCAGCAAACAACAATGGATACCGTTTAGATGCCATCCAGGAGTCCAATTGGTTAGATTATCTCCCTTTTTAATTTGATCTCTCAAAGTTCGTTGTATGTATACCGGTTGTGTCCGAGTCACTGCTGTGCGCCTAGTACCAAAATACGCACACTGGCCCGGGGTGTTGTCTACTCCAATCAAGAGAATATCATGATCACTGCCTCTCGATTGATACCTAACACATCGCCTCAGTGGAGCAAGCATACAAGACTGGTTAAATGATTTGGCATGACTTGACGCACTCAGTCTGCAAATGCTGTCTCACATTCTTGCCCAAGGTCTACTAGCTTCTGCCATACTCGTGGGCTGCACATCAGCAACCACGGTAGTTACGGTAAATGGAACCGCGAGCCATTCCATCCCACCTCTCCTCTGTACGCCCTGTTACTCATTTTTTCCTACCAAGCCACTCACGATTCTGGTCAGATGGGCAGATGTTCGAGGCATGACTGTTTCACCCGGACGGTACTTTCATCTGACAGATATGTCTCCCAAACCCACAGGACATTGATGTGAGTGACACACTTGCCATTCATATGCAGAGTACAGAAAATCTCTTTGACAGCATGTAGGAGTCCAGTCTAGTATGAACTCCAAACATCGACTGACAGTCACATAGAGCGGTGATGGTGGTCTTTACGCTGAATGTTGGTCATCATGCCGGGCAGAGATTGTGTAACTACCACTGACCACCCTTCTCCAGTGCTCCAGAATCGAGCATTCCAACAAGTCACACCAAGTGAGCGACCAAAATAGGAGTGCTCGAATGTCGCCTGACTGTCATGTCCAGACACAACAGATGCACTGTACGCGTGGAGCGCTCTCAATGGTGCAATAATCAACGTCATAGCTGATCCATCGCCCGTCTCATCTGCACTCCCGAATTCTCTTCAGTTAACCATTCCAGCAGATACTTCTGGACAAAGTGGTTTCGGGAACAGCGGCTACTATGGTTTGTCATATTCACTGTGTTTCATGAGCTATTTCATTACACAGCGTATCAGGAATCCCGGTGAATTCCGAGTGGACATACAACGCATCCTTCTATTATAAATTCACTGCTGCTTCCTCGTTCAATGGAA
>JBBPQU010000307.1:0-25472 GCA_038092655.1 Boletus sensibilis | reverse complement strand
CACTATGTACCTCACTTCCTGTCATTCTGGAGTAGTACGGACTATAAAGCCTGTAACCTAGGAATACTGGAATCTAGTTACCTTCACATTGGTTTCTCAAGTCCATCCATCATCTCATACTCCGCTCATCGTGAGCCTCTGCTCGAGAACTACCATTGTTCTCACTTCCCGTCTCATTCCTTTGCTCCTTTGGACTCCTGCTCTTTCTCTTTGGACTCTTATGCATCCAGTTCTGGACCAACTGGACCAATCTCGTTTCAACCCGAATTACTTTCGGATCCACTTTCTCTTGGGTTTGTACCTTCAGGCACCTCTCCTGATAACACTTCTCTTCGTAGTAGAATCCCTTTGGACGATACTTGCATCCCTTCACCATCCCTGCAAGTTCAGGACAGTTTTCTTAGTCCTCCGAACCACTTTTGTTGTTCTACAATGTGTTGTATGATAATGGGAGTCAATAAGAAGAAGACACATCATTAGTATTACAAAGAAAAGAAGATGGCATCATCAAGATGTGATGACTGCGGAGTTACATGAGAAATGGCTACAGCCAACTGGAGAAGTCACGTGTTCAAAAGTGAAGGAATAAACATACGAGGCGGGAGTTGAACAAGCGACTCGTATGAATACAATGCAAGGTTAATGGAAAAGAAAAGAGTAAACTGGTGAATACAATGCAAGGTTAATGGAAAAGAAAAGAGTAAACTGGTGAATCATAACAGGAAAGGTTTGGTGAGCTTTAGCTATATCCTTCTGCGGGTCTTCTCTTCTCTGAAATTCCTTTAGGGTCGAACATATTGCACCCATCAATTTCTTTTGCTACTGACTGGATTGGATTTATTTCTATCAAGGTTCAGAGTGTTCTTTACAACGACTTACTCAAAGTGGCCGTTTCTCGACTGCTTCAGGCTCCCTTGGCCCTTCAACACCATCTGTATCACCTTCCCCTGGTCCTACTCACTGGGTGGTAGAGGTTGTCTGGACATCTGCAGATTAAGCTGACTGGGAGACAGGGCTTGCAAGGCTAACGGCCAGTGCTGGATTACCACTACAATGGATTGAGAATCTGGAGTGGAAGAAACTCTGTGATCGCTTCCTTCCAAAGGTGAAAATTCCCTCCCTGAAAGTACTTACTCATCGGATCATTCCGGAGGTCCTGGAGGGCCTAAAGTCATCAGCCTGAGAGGACTGTTGAGGCTTGGAGGTCACTCTACAGTGTGATGGATGGACGGGTGAGAACAACCACCATCTACTTGGTTTTATGATGATGGCCCAATGTAAGGTAAGTTCTCAGGCTCCAGATTGTTATGGTTCTGAATTGGAGGTCTGATGTTGATTTCACAGTTGCATACTATTCAGGTCCATGATGCCTCAGGAGATCCTAAAACAGCCGAGGAGCTTTTAAAGCAGATGTTGCTAGCTATTGGCATCATCGAAATCGAGTGGGGTGCAACTGTAATTGCATGTACTACTGATGCCTCAGGCGAGTCACAGAAAGCTCACCATCTCCTGCAGGCAAAGTTCCCACATCTGGTCGTCCCAGATTGTCTTGCTCATTAGGTATGCCGTCCACTAAATCTTATGACCAAGTAATGCCTGAATGTATATATTGCAGTGGAATTTCATTGTTGGTGACCTTTTCAAGGTCAAAGATGACTATGGAAAGTATGGTGACATGGCGCAGGAACTTATCACATGGTTGAGGAGCAAAACACAAGTACTCGCACTCCTTTGTGACATACAAATGGCCACAATGGGGAAAACACTTGCAATAATCTGAGCAGTTCTAACACAATGGATTTCCCACTATCTTGCATACCAACAACTCCTGGAAGTCTGACCCACCCTTGAACTACTCATTTCGAAACATGAAGCTATGTTACTTGCATCCAAAAGAGAGCGACACGTGAAAAGGCACAAACAGCTATCACAATCATTAGCAATGCAACATTTTGGCATGTGATGGCTCAGTAAGTCTTATCTAGTACAGTTCAATCAGAAATTATCAATAATGATGTAGGTGGAAGAATCTACTTGAACCAATTGTGCTCATGACAAATGTGCACCAAGCTGCACATGCTTGACCAGAGCATATCATGATCTCATTTGGCTTTCTTTATTTTTGGTACTTGAAACTCAATGACGAGACTGATGCACTGGCATGGATGGCTGTGCTTGAGAGTGCTGAATGCTGATGGGCATGTTGCAATCAGGAAGTTTTCATCACAGCTGTCATTTCCAACTCTTTCTATGGAGTTGCACCATTTAGGAAAATATTCTTGACCACTCATGCAGGTCTGGTGGCTCTTTTCGGTCATCTTTGGCTATGATTCTATGAGGAAGATGCACCTGTTGAGCTTTTCACAGATCTAGAATACTATCTCACATCATCAGGAGATGTTGCGTACATGAACATGTATAAAAATTCTCTATTGACACGTGCAAAAGCCATGGTAAGGGACACATGAAATTTTGATGAAATTTCTGATATTTTGTCAGGGCAAACCAGTCGATGCACTTGATGTATGGAATGCTTCATCACATCCTGGTTCCAAACCAAGACCACTGCACCACATTGCCCATCATCTGCTATCCATCTGTCCCAATTCAGCCTCTTGTGAGCAACTTTTCAGTACCTTTGGTGGTATATTGACAAAATGGCGCAATCAATTATCTATGGAAAACCTCACATGTCTTGCAGAGCTTAAAATGTATGTGCATGAAGAACATGTTCATGATGAAGCTGTCAAAAAACGCCTCAAACACAAGTATATGGATGCCAAAAAAGCATCAGATGATGGGCAAGCAGCTATGGGTATGGCATCTCATGAGATCAGCAAATTGGATGATCCAGATCCAACTGCAGTGACATCCGGGCCAGTCAATGACTCCTCCGAGTCAGGCCATACTGGGACATAGTGTAGTATCCACAGTGTCATACACAATCTCATTCAAGCAGTCAATGATGATGAACAGGATTCCGAGTATCTCGCTACTCGAACGAGTTCTCCTGCCTCGCAGTACAGTTGCATACCTATCAAAGATCTTTTGGACTACTTGAATGTGGACAGTTAGCTTGGCTCATTCTATACCATTGCTATTCACTGCTTGGATGATGACCTCGAGTTATACCAGCTTCTTGATTTGGATGCAGAGGGCATTGACGATCCAGACTCACATGTAGAAGATGTCTTAGCAGAGTAGTCATACATATGTATCTCTTTTCCTTGTACTTAGCCAACCCTTCCAGCCAATCAGCACTGATTATATAATTTTCACCATTGACCTCTGGCACTGCACACAGTCAGTTCATTTGTGTTCATGGGAAAGTTTACTAGTGCATGTTCCCTAAATGTTGTAAACATTCATTGACCAGCAGAACACTGGCAGAAAGTCATGTTCAGGTGAATATTGGTGAACTTCATCGAATTTCACATGATTTCTGGTCAGTGACCGTGACCTGCCTTCGCTGACCAGCAGAACACTGTACACAACTCACCTCAGCCTCTTTGGTGGATTACATGTCCTGTCCCTCTTTGACCCCCTCGTCCAATCTGCTGTCGCATGCAACTTTACATGTTATGATGCTGGTTTCATCTGCCAATCATAAATACTAATAAACACACCCCTTTCCCTCAACATCCTAACATTCTCATGATGCCACCTTGTCTTTGGTGCCAAGGCCCCCATATTATCTAACACACCAACTGAACTGTGCTTTATAACTTGATAAGAGAAAACTGAGACAGAGGAGAGTCTGTGTCCCAAGCTACTTAAATTCAACTTCTCATTTTTGCCTCTTTTCCATCTCATACCTCAATCGCCATCTCTCCGCCTCAGATTAGTACTACTATTTGCTTCTCATACAATAGCTTGTTTTAAAAACTCTCACGCAGGTGCCTCTTGTTGCAGCAAGGTCACTGTCGGCACAAAGGCAGCCAAGGCTTGTCCAAAGCATGTACATGCACTCATTGCAGGACCCTGTATTTCATGTTGCATCAGATTGAATCAATGAATGGTGATTGGATGGGAATGACTGTATATGTCAGGGTAGTAGAAGACCTACTAGGAAGCAACCTATAAAGGCAAGCATGGACAAGAGTGAGTTGGGGGGGATCTTTAACATGTGTTACGAACTAAGCCTAGACCAAAGGAAGACTGCAGGGGAAAGGCGAAGGAGTAAAGTAGTAACCAAAAGAGGAAGACTTGCAAATGGGAAGACTGGCATGAAGGTGGGAACAGGGACCTCTTGCTTGGTCTGTACCGGGGTTTGCAACCTGGCAATGGGATAATTCCAACAATGACTTTTAGCAATAGAATGAGGGAGCTGAAACCAGTGGAGTCTGAACAGGAAGGTAGTTCACAGAGTAGGTTCCAAAGATGACTAGAATCGAACTAGCGATCCTAGCTGTGTAAGGACCACTTATATAGAAGTACAATAGGGTACAGGGTAAGAGCCTAGGCTATGACGTAGACTAGCTATATATAGTAGGGCAGGGGGTTATGATGTCAGTGCTGACTGGTAGGGTAGAGGGGAAAGACATCATGGTCTAGAGCGATGAGTAAGAAAGTGATGTAGTGTCACGTGAGATAAAAGAAGAGATCACATGAGACAAAGGTGGAAAGGATCACATGATAAGAAGGTGAAAGTGATCATGTGATGGTGGTAAAATGGAGGTCACATGATGTGAAAAGTCACGTGATCATGAAAAAGAAAGAAAGAAAGCGAGAAAGATATAAAACAAGATCATTTTATAACAACATGGAGTCTTGGTGTATGCAGAAGAAATGAACGTACTCGAGCACTGACTCTCACTGCCACTGAGGGAAGTAAATATATTTATAACCAACTTTGCAACAGCGCCAGAAAACAGGGTCGAGGGCACTGGGAGTCAGTGTCACACACTCAAATCAAGGCCATCTTGTGATACTGATGTGTCCATTTTAGCTACTAAAATAAGCCTCGTGACACTGACTATTGATGCTTTGCTGGGTGAATATCAGTGCTCTCAGTCCACAATAGTATGCAACATTGTGATGATCATATGAATGACACCATGAGGATGCAGTTCATGTTGAAGGTGAACCTTGGGGTCAGCAAGTAATGCGCTGGGGGGGGGTGTGGTGGGAGTGAGTCATTTGGGGTGGGAGTGCAGTTCACACTGCCGGTGAACTGTCTGGGGGTGCGAGGGTGCCATGTGAGGTGCAGGAAAGCTGCTTGGGATGCAAGTGAGCCTGCCAAGGCATAGGGGAGCCGTTTAGGTTGCCAGTGAGCTGTTTGGGACATGCATCACAAAAATTGCAAAAATGAAATATCTCCATATACATTCTACAGTAGCACGGAGAGTCGAGTAGTGCCATATATTGTTGGACAAGGCGACAATGGAAGAATATATTGTACAAATGAGACCCTCCTGCACAGTAAATCACCCTAACGAAGACGAGTGATGCAAAGAGTGAGCCTATACTATTCACAATGCACTGTATGCACTGTATGCACTGTATTCCTGACTTCGACAACAGGGTGGCGGAGTTTGAAAGCTTCTTCCCTCCGACTCGAAAATGCCAAATCATTGAGTCAGTTTGACTTCACTTCTCACTCTGCCAGTCATGACACGCCGCCATCAAGCCAACACCACACCACCTACCATGCACAATCCATACCCTGTCATCACCAAATCTGACTCAATGTGTGCATCAGCCATTGTGTACACCCTTGTCACCACTGTCCACGGGGTGTGCATGTGCTTTGGATGCGGCGCACACTTCATGTGTCTGGAACGTATGCAAGGCATGTACGGGATTCATTGTCCGTCCACCACCACCACCACTTAGCAGTGTGGTTGTTCTGAAGCACATTCTTGTTCAATGACAGTTTCCCTGTTCGCTGAATGGATGGTGTTCTTAATCTAGTCATTGAGGCAGACTATGGGGAGGACAGAGGGAAAGGATGGCAACAGTGAATGTCTCCGGTCCAGTTGGACTCGTAACTTTGTTGGCCCACCCTGCAAAAGGGACATTGGTGCCATCGATGATGGCTGAAAAATTCAAAAGTCCAGAGCTGGACAACTATACATGTTTGATTTTGTGATATTTTGGGTGCATATAGTCACCTTTTTGATGATGTAGCATGTCAAACAGCTCTTGCATGCTCTCAACTCTCCTGTCCTTTCCATGAATGCCATTCACACTAGATTTTGACCAGGTCAAACACTCCCCCCCAAGCCCGATGAGGTCCTGGTTGCCTCATTATGGGAACACTGGACATAATGTGTTGACTCTGAAGTGAGTGGTTAGAAGCATTGGGAGGGTCACCTGCATGCTCTAATATGATCAGTTGGAAGCCACAGTCGCATCGCTCAAGTCGTTGCTCATCCCCAGCACTCAGTGATGCTGTTTTGTTCAGGCATGTATGGCGCGGTCATTTGGATTTCACTCGTTTGTTCAATCAGAAGTTGCTGTTGGTCTTGTTGAAGTCTTCAGCTATTGTGTATCAGTCCATCGGATCCAAATCTGGATCGGAGAGTGTCAGTAGAAAGTGTACATAAATGCATTGCTCTGTATGATTGTAGATGAGCAATATATTGCTCCATTTGAGCTCGACGATTCTGATTGATCCCGACAAGTCTATCGAACTTCAATGTCCTACACTTTCCCATATATTCCCCTCATCCTCCAAGACCTTGCAGGGTGAGTGTCTTGCCATATATTGTCCAACAAATATGTATACAGTGATGTATGACATTTGCAATTTTTGTGATGTGGGTGATCCGACGGCAGTTTCAGTGACTGGTTTTGGCACTAGTACGCATGACCTGACCTGGTGAATGACAAGCTATAGAGACCTGGAAATGGTAGAAGCAGAGGAAATCACCATCTGGTGGACACCAGGCCATGTGGGGATACTGGGTAACGAAGAAGCGGATGTAGCAGCATGAGGTACCACCAGTACCCCCACCCTCCTTCCAAGCACACTAAAATGCAGCCGCAAAAAGACCACTCTCCCTACCAGCAAACCTGCTACGTTAAGAGTCTTCACCGACAAAACAAAATGTCTACAAAAGAAAATCTTCGAGGCCTCCCCCTGTGCTGCATTGACAAAGAAAGTAGACCTCTCCATATCCTCCAACCACTACCTAAAACTCGTCGATGACCTTCCGAAATGCCATGCTGCCATCATATTCCAACTACACACCAGGCATGTCCCCCTCAATAAACACCTACACCACATTCAGAGGTCAGAAACACCCAAATGTGCCCACTGCCCATGATGAGATGAGACCGTCCTCCACTTCCTACTTGAATGCCCAAAGCACAACAAACCACGTAAACAGCTAAAAAGGGCGCTCCACCGAAGAGCGCGAAACATCTCAGCTCTCCTCGCCAATCCAAAATGCACAAAAGACACCCTCACCTTCATCCACATGACACACCACTTCAAGTCCATCCATAGCAACTTAGACCCACCACAGAGGAAAGAGATGTAAATGCTGAAATGGACCCCACACCAGAAAACAACCCCAAATGCGTCCCCCATTCCCCCCTTTTCGCACCTTGACAAAATATTACTTACTCCGGAAGGTATTCCAGTTGTCTGGTCCTCCAACAGGACCACCTAGATATCCCACTGCTCCGGAGTTCAGGAGTTGCTAACTCCAGAACACTATTTTTCCTTATGGTAGTGTTGTAACTCAGTAACACCTCCTTACTATACTTTTCACTTTCTTCTCTTCCCTGACGGTTATTGAGGTACGAGTGTGCCTTCACCATACAGTATATAATCTCCCACTTCTTCCCTTTGCACCTCAGTTGTTCTTGCCCACCTTAGGCAACAGCTGAGGTGAGTTACTTGCTCCATACTATTTACTCTAAGGCTAATATACTATAGCTCTGGTACGAATAGGTAAATACAGTTGTTCTTGCCCACCTTAGGCAACAGCTGAGCTCCGGTACAAATAGCACCAGACTTGCTCTGCTGAACTCCGGACCTTCGGACCTCTGGACTTTGACAGGTTATGAGCCCTGCTTGCACCAAATAAAAAGAACAACTCACCCACTCACACATCCCTCAGCACACTCGCATATCCCTCAACACACCCTCCATTCTCAAACGAACCCTAGCTACCAGCTATCTGACGCCACTGCCAGGAAATAATTTTTTCTCCTGTCACCTCACCCTGTCCTGTCATCCAGCATGACATTGGATACCATCTGAAGCGATGAAATCCTAACCAGACCTGAAACCTTCCCACTATGGAAGGTCAAAACCACCCGAAAACTTTGCAGCAGCAAAGTCTACAGAGTGATTTCCAAAACAGACACCACACCTGTCCTTGGAACAACTGGAGTCACCGCTTCGGATGTCCATGACTGGCAGGAGCGTGATGAAAAAGTGCATGGCATCATTTAGGAATGTCTCTCTGACACCCTCCTACTCAAAACGGAATCCTGCACCTCCACAAAAGAACTATGGGACAAACTTGTCTCACTCCTTGATGCTCCAAGTGTCTCCTCTGCTTTCCACATTTTCCAACGACTGTTCAACGTGAGCTGGAATGGAAACTCTGACATCTCAGAACACATTGCATCACTCCAAACCTCCGAGTCTTGACTTGCTCGCATGAAATTTGCTGTCAACTCCAAAGTCATGGCATTCATCCTCCTAAATTCCCTTCCAAAGACTCCGGAAGGGGAATTATTCGAGTCATCGCTCATCAATACCACAAAGGACAGCAAATTCACCTTTGATGCTGTAGAAACCTGAATCATCACTGAAGACGCTCACCTATACCCTTCCGGACATTCAGAGTCCACCATGAAGGTTTCCGGAACTCCCAAGTCCTCCACTCGACCTCTGAACGTCTCCACCTGGTGTGAACATTACCTCTCCACCACACACAACTCCACTGACTGCCACTCCTACAAGAAATGAATCGCAGAGTTATGGAGGGGAGGATTCAGGAAACCAGAAAAAGGAAAGGAGAGGGCGAATATGGTGGAGGAAACTCCAGATCCTCTGGACTCAGCACATGTAGCTTGCGAAAATATATCCAAGTCCCTAATCCAATGCATTCATGCCTATTCATCATCCGAACAAAATGATAATGTAAAAAACACACTAATCATAGACTCCAGAGCAACATCACACATGATCCCACACCAGTCCTGGTTCCAGACATATCAATCACTCCACCCTCCACGCCCAGTAACCCTTGGGGATAACTCTATGGCACACACTATTGGAATCGGAACAGTGCCACTCTTGTCATGAGCGTCCCAAAACACCTTTGAGATTGTTCTATCAAATGTTCTCCTAATTCCGGAGTTCTGGATCTCGCTCATTTCTGTAAATCGACTTGCCTCCACTGGTCTCTTAACTGTCTTTCCGGCAAAGTCAAACATGTGCCATATTCAGAAGGACCACAGCACTGTCTTGATTGCTGATCACGTAGATGGCCTATACCATGCAAGAGTCACTCAAAAAAACCAAAAGAAGGTGGTCCATGCATCTGTCGACATCAATCTCCTCCACAGACGGATGGGACACATGTCCATTGACTGAATACAACATATGGTCAAGTCTGACCAACTCCGAGGCATTGACACCCTCACCGGAACGCCCACATTCTGTGAAGCATGCACACTTGGAAAGATGAAGCGACTACCTGTCATATCCCAAAATCTTCAAAGTTCAACTCCAGTGTGTTTTCACCCAAGACTCTTCTCCGTCCTTCCAGACTTGTAGATTATATACACTCTCATCACTCTCCATTCTACTTACTATATACATATTAGTCTCGTCTTGTAGATACCTCCGATCCTGTGTCTCACTTAGTAGCACAGCTCTGGCATTCTCACATCCGGCGCACAGCTCCAGCATAGTTACTTCCGACTCCATTTCACTTACAACCTCCGTTAGTAATCCGCCTCCGTACTCCGTATATAAACCCTCCTTATGAGGCATGTATTCCTCAGTTCAAATATTGACTTAGATTCAATTCCTTCTCCTAAACCCTGCTTGAATCTCGAAGACTCTCATTTCTATCTCTGCTTAATCAAGTCTTACTTGTAAGGCTTGATACTCTGAACCTCCGACCCTCTGAAATCCTGGGGCAGGACTTTGGCAAGGGCGCACCACATACAGTGAAGCCAAGCCCCGATCAGTCAAGCAGAACTCCGGAGTTCCGGAGTTCGCACGGAGTTGACCCGGTCTTAACACTACCTTTTGAAGTCCAAAATGAACCTCGGAGTACTTGCCCCCTGGAGATAGTACACACAGATGTCAGAGGTCCTATCACTCCGAGATCACACGAAGGCCATAGATTTTGGCTAATCATTGTTGATGACTTCAGCCGCTTCCCTTGGATCTACTTCATGAAACACAAAAATGAAGCCCTACAAATCTACAACCAATGGAAGGCCGATGTCCAAACCCTACTCCAAATGGAAGTAGGACAGGAGGATTTTTTGGAACTCTACACAAAGTTCATCCAGAGGGACAGAGAGACGGAATACACCAACAAGGCTTTCCAGGACCAACTCTGGACTGATGGCACACTTTTTGAAACCTCTGCTCCATACACTCCAGAACAAAACGATTTAACAAAACGCATGAACCAAACACTGGCCACACTAGCAAACACCATGCTAGAGGAGCCCAAACTCCTGAAATCATTTTGAGCAGATGCCATGTCCACCGCTGCCTATATCACTGCACAAAGTCCAAACTCTGGACTACAAGGAAAAGTCCCCTACCAAATTTTCTTCAACCACCAGGTCAATCTGACTCTCTTCTGCCCCTTCGGGTGTCTGGCCTATGCCTACACACCAAAGGAGCAGCAGGGGGGAAAATTCCAACCACACGGAAAGAAATGCATCATGTTAGGGTACACTTACGGGCAACAAGCCTACAAACTCCTTGACATAAAACATCGAACCATTATCTCCAGTTGCCATGTTATCTTTGACGAATCTGGAACAATCTCCAAGGTTGAATCTGCTCCATGGAATGGCCCTGCTGTTGAGGGACAGTGGGAGGGCCTAATTCTGGAGCATCTCCACCTACCAGAGCATGACCATGATAATGACGATCATCCACCTCCACACAATGCCGGACCAGTGGGAGATGCCCCTGCAGCTCTGAAACATATTCCAGAATGCCCTGCCAGCCCCGGTGTTGAAGAACTGGCAAACCAACTAGACCAACTCCAGCTAGATGAAGTCCCAGCTCCTGCTCCTACTCCACCTGCTCCTGCTCCTGCTCCTGCTTCTGCTCCTGATCCTGCTCCACCCATTCGACAAAGCAACCAGCAATGACAGGTAGCAAATAAAAACAAAGAATATGAGCACACCCTAGAGGAAGAGGCCACAAGACGAGAAAATCACAAAGAAGAAGCAAAAACCCCAGAACCAGAACCCCCAGGAGCATTCTCTGCCTCCATCAAGGACTTTATATTTGCTGGATCTGCAAACTCCTCCAAGGAGTTGTTACGATTCTCCAAGTACTTGTTACGATTCTCCAAGTACTTGTTACGATTCTCCAAGTACTTGTTACGATTCTCCAAGTACTTGTTTCCTTTTCCTAACCTTGCGTTGTATTCTTACGAGTCGTCTGTTCAACTCCCGCCTCGTACATGTTGTTTCTTTCTCTGTCATCACGTGACTTCTTCCATCCAGCTATTGCCGTTTCTTCATGTGCCTCTGCAGTCGTCATGCAACGATGACACCATCCTCTTTTATTTGTAATACTAAATGATGTGTCACCTTCTCATTGGCTCCTCATTATCATACGACGTGTCATCACTATTCCCCTTCCATATTTAGCATCCCATTCCCATGGTCCGTGCGTGGAACCCGTACATATAAATACGCGACTCCTCCGTAGTTGACCCTTAGCTTAGACCTCCCTTACCTACCTCGTACATTGGTACATCGCTAAGGCAATCTACTCAGTTCCTTGCTCCCTCGCTCATCCCTCAGACTCTACCTCTGACCCGGATACTCTTCCGGTCCCCTTGAACCCTTGACCCGGTCAGGTGAGCTATTGAGCCTCTGTGTCCGGTCTCCTTGCCGCTGTCGTTGCACTCTGTGCCCAGCAGATACCTTGAACCTTTGACCCGGCCTTATCAGACTGGTCCCTTTGTCGTCGTCTTGGGACTCCACCGCAGGACGACTCACTTCGCCTTGAGTATGCTTACACATCCAAGGATACCCCTCACCCCGAGACCTCTCTTGTTCACAAGGGCTACATTTGGTCCTACCCGGGTCGAGCGTAATAAAAGGTCTAAGCTCTTGCCACCGGCTACTTCTACATAAGCCGTCACCATTTCTCGCCGAAATCCCTATGACTCTCTCTGGCAACCTCGTCAGCCAGAACCCATCGAATCACCTGAATCTACCTTGGAATCTAACGAGGAAGAACCTGAAGACCCCTTAGATGTCTTTCCAGACATTACCCTACCCTCCTCGGAAGAAGTCTTTGAAGACGCTGAGTTATCCCATCAGCTCTCCTCCTCTCTCTCCATTTCTCGAGTCCCCACTCCTCTGTCTCCCACTCCTGTTGCTCGGAACCCGTTGTTCCAACTCCCCTCCCCCATTCAACCAACCTCGCCCTCATCCCCTTCGGGTATGTCCTCACGCGCCGTTGAACTTCGCCTCAGAGCCCCTCGGGCTTTCGATGGATCCTATGACCAAGCCATTGAATGGCTCAACACCGTTGAAACCTACCTCTTGGTAAATGGCGATGTTTATAACACTGATGCCAAGAAGGTCGCCTTCTCCCTCTCTCATATGACTGAGGGATCTGCTCGCACTTGGGCTGGTACTTTTAGACAGACCGCCCTCGCTCTCGTCACCCCTAGCCTAGGTTCTTTTGACGACTTCAAAGTCGCCTTTAAGAAAGCCTTCGAACACCATGACACCATTGGCAATGCTGTTGCCTGGTTATTCACCACCCGCGTTGTCCCTAAGAAGGACGAATCCCATGCCACAACTCTGCAGAATTATATCTCAGAGTTCAAGAACAAAGTCGCCCTTGCGCGCATCACCGACCCCAATGTCTTGATCCAGTACTTCGCGTCTGGAATCCCCACGCCCCTGATGTCAAAAATCATGGAGATGGACACCGTTCCGTCCACCATCGACTCTTGGTACAAAAAGCCATACATTTCCAAACCCAACGTGATCGCACCCATGAAATCGCCCAAGTTAACAAGAAACCTTCGGGCGGTTACCACTCATTTACCCCTAGATTCTCCACTCCCGCCAAAGATCCCAATGCCATGGACATCGACCTCATTAAAGTAAGCAAGCTGACCAATGTGGAACGACAGCGTTGCTGCAAGGAAGGCCTCTGCTTCCGCTGCTGGAAACCTGGCCATACCTCCTTCAAATGCCCCTCCTTTCCAACTGAGAAGCCGAAGAGCAAGCATATCAATAAGGTAGAAGAAACGCTTCCCAAGCTGGAGGAGGTTGAAGATGATGACGACGAAGAAGAAACCGTTCGTCATGTTTCTTTTCTTTCGGGTTTTTAAACTGGGGATCTGCTTCAACGCCAGACTCCCCTTCCCCTTGTAGTGGTGTAACCATACCTTCACTTGTACCCAAGGCAATAGAAATCACTGTGCAACTTATCGTACCCTTGCACTCTCTCAAAGCCGTCGACACTCGTGCCCTCATCGACAGCGGAGCCAGCATCAATTGTATGGACTGGGACTTTGCCAAGAAGAACAGGCTTCCTATCGTTAAACTTGAACAACCCCTTCATGCCAGGAACACCGATAGTTCCTTCAACAAGAGCAGTGATATCTGACATGGAGTCACCGTCTTCCTGAACATAGAGGGTATTGCTCACCGCATACTCTTCCACTTGATGTCCCTTCGGGACAATATCCTCCTCAGAACCCCTTGGCTTCACGCCGTGAACCCCTCAATCAACTGGGCTAAACGCACTGTTGCTATCTCCGAATTCTCCGACCAGTCGAAGGAACTCTACTCCTCTCACGTCGCTGATGTCAAGCGACATGACGCCCATTACTGGGTTCCCCCTCTGGCACCTCCTCGCCACGTCAATGTCTGCGCCACCAAACATGAGAAACTCTTCTCCTACAACAGATGGGAAGAAGAAAACCAATTCATTGATTGTGCCCTCGGTAACCGCACTCTTTACCGAACTATCAGGTTTGGATCTCACTTTGCCCCTCTAGGATCCACTCGGGTTGCTAGGCTCACTCAAGCCACAGAGCTTGCTATCTCCACCGACAAAGATAAACCCAAGACGGTCCTCCCCCCAGCCTACTCCAAATTCGCTTCTGTCTTCTCTAAGGAAGCAACCGACCACGTTCCCCCCTCACGTCCCTACGATCATGAGATCAATCTCAAGGAAGGCTTCGTTCTGAAGATCAGGAAACTCTATCCCCTCATGCCTGAAGAACGAACCGCCATGGAAGCTTTCCTTGATGAAAACCTTGCTGCCAGGAAAATCCGACCATCGAACTCCCCCCAAGCCTCCCCTTTCTTCTTCGTTAAGAAAAAGAATGGAGGACTCCGTCCCTGCCAGGACTACCGCTATGTCAACGAACATACCGTTTGCAATGCCTACCCGCTTCCCCTCATCTCCAACCTCATGGACAAACTGAAGGATGCCAAGGTCTTCACAAAGTTTGATGTCCGATGGGGATACAACAATGTCTGAGTCAAAGACGGCCATCAATGGAAGGCCGCATTCATCACTCATAAGGGTCTTTTCGAACCCACGGTGATGTTCTTTGGACTCTGTAACTCACCCGCTACGTTCCAGTGGTTCATGAACGACTCCTTCCGCAACATGATTGCTGAAGGATGGCTCGTCATCTACATGGATGACCTCTTGATCTTCTCACCCGACAAGAAAACCCACAAAGAACATACGAAACACGTCCTCCAGCATATGATGGAGCTCAATTTACACCTCAAACTCAAGAAGTGTAAGTTTGCCACTGACAAAGTCGAATATCTAGGACTTGTCGTCAAACCCGGCGAACTCGCCATGGACCCCATCAAGCTAGAAGGAATCTCCTCCTGGCCCACTCCCACAACTGTCAAGGAAGTCCGTTCCTTCCTTGGCTTCGCCAACTTCTATCGCCAGTTCATTCCGGATTACTTTACCATCGCACACCCCCTCATTGATCTCACGAAGAAAAACCTCTCTTGGGCATGGACTCCCACCTGCCAACACGCCTTCACTTCTCTCAAGAAGCTTTTCCTCGCCGAGCCAGTACTCCGTATGCTGGATCTCGCCACCCCCTTTGCTATCGCCACCGACACCTCACAGAACGCCACCGGAGGAATTCTCCTGCAAGCCAACTCCAACAGAGATTGGCATCCCTGCTCGTATCTTTCACAATCCCTTGCCGCCGCCAAGCGGAACTACGATATCTATGACCGCAAACTCCTCGCCGTCATCCACGCTCTGAAATCCTGGAAACACTATCTCCATGGATCCCAATTCCCTGTTCAGGTCTTCACTGATCATAAGAACCTGATATTCTTCCGATCCCTGCAGACCCTCAACCACTGCCAAGCCCGTTGGCTCCTTGATCTTGTGGATTTCGATCTCAAGATCATCCATGTGCCTGGTTTCCAACTCTCGGGTTCAGACGCCCTCTCACGACGCTGCGACCATTTCCCTTGTTCTGACCCCGACAATAAGGCGGTCACACTGTTACCCCCCTCGATCTTTGTCTGCGCCATCGACACCGCCCTTGCCAATAAGATCTCTCTCGCCTCTAAGGGCGACCCCATTTGTCTCCAACGTCTTCAGTCTATGAATGAAGACATCCCCCTCGCCTTCTGCTCTCACCTCTCCAATTGGCAAATGGAGAGCGACATCCTCATGTACAAGGGCCATGTATACATTCCGGATTATGGGGACTTACGCCACTCTATCCTCCAACACTGCCATGACCACGAGACTGCCAGGCACCCTGGCTTCCTGAAAACTCGCCAACTTGTCTCTGCTGAGTTCTGGTGGCCCAGACTTGCCACCTACGTCCACCGCTATGTCGAAGGCTGTGCTACATGCCAGCAAAACAAGTCAAACACCCACCCCACGGTCGCCCCTCTCACGCCCATCGTATCCTCTGCCACTCGCCCTTTCCAGCAGATCTCCTGTGATCTCATCACGGATTTGCCCAAGTCTTCTTCTTTTGTTACCCTTTTGGTCGTGGTTGACCATGGGCTTACTAAGGGGGTGATTCTTTGCCCCATGAAGAAAACTATCACCGCCGAGGGAGTAGCTTCCCTCTTTTTCCACAAGGTCTTCACTCGTTTCGGCCTTTATGACAAAGTCATCTCCGACCATGGCCCTCAATTCGCCTCCGCCTTTGCTAAAGAGCTCAGACGCATCTTAAACTATGATCTCTCCCTCTCTACAGCCTACCACCCTCAGACCGATGGCGAAACTGAATGTGTCAACCAGGAAATCGAGACATACCTCCGCATCTTCTGCGGAAATAACCCTGGTTCCTGGGCTGACAACATCTCCCACACAGAATTCACCCACAATCACTGCCCTCACTCCATCACCAGTCAATCGCCATTCTATCTCATGATGGGATATGAACCCCGTGCCCTTTCTTTGGTTTTAGCTGAATCCTCGCTCCCTGCTGTAGAAACCTGCATGAAAATGCTAAATGCTGCTCAAAGCAAATCCCTCGCATCTCATGAACTCGCTCACCAAACTATGGCCGCTCGCACTTGTCAAAAATTCACTTCTTTCCAGAACGGAGATAAGGTTTGGCTCAAAGCCCGAAACCTGAAACGCTCCGTTGTCAACCCGAAGTTCGCCCCGAAATGCGAAGGCCCCTTCACCATCACGAAGGTCTTATTGCCGATCACCTATCGCCTCCACCTCCCCACCACTTGGAAGATCCATCTGGTCTTCCATGCTTCTCTGCTAACCCCCTACTGCGAGAACCCTGTCCACGGACGGAACTTCCTGAAGCCTCCACCTGACCTGGTTGCAGGTGAGGAGGAATACAAAATCGACCGGATCTTACACCACCGCGGAACTCCCCAATCCCGCTCCTTCCTGATCCGCTGGAAGGGATATACTGCGGAGGATGACTCATGGGTCCCTGAACGGGATTTGAAAAATGCCAGCTCCACCCTGAAGGCGTATAAGAAGCTGCATCCCACCGTCTTTTCCCCAAATCACTCTTGAACTCCAACCACTATGTCCATCGACCTCCGCACCCCCAGCTTGATCTCCACTGTGTCCTTTGTCGCTCCATCCACCCCGCTCCAAAATGTCTCCCCCGTCGAAGCCAACGCCACCCTTGACAATTATTTTAGTCGTCCTCTGTCACCTAGCCCTAGTCCTCATGTGCCTTCCCCGTCTCCTTTTAGCCTTGACGGTGGAAATTCTCCCCCTCTTGCATCCCTGGATATTACATCCAGCCTGCATCTTGTTGAGCAACTCCCTATTATTGCTCCAAATCCTTATCTTCCGGTTTCTGTCGCTGCTTGCACAGAACCTATCCTATCTGTAGACATCCTGATCTTTGCCAACCGCCTCCGCGACGACCACCCCAATGGGGAAGAGATTGTCATGCTCACGCAACAACTGTGCAACCCTCGCATTGCCACCCACATCGACCACTACCTTGACATAGGGTCCCCTCTCCATGCGCTCTACCACACCTTCCTCCAGAACGAAACAATCCTCACTCACTTGGGCAACCCTGTAGCCTGAGCAGAGCAGGAGCTCGTTAACCACCTCGTCCTCAACGACACCTGTGATGTGCAAGCCCAGCTGTTCATCGCCATGTATCAACTCGACATGCTCGAGTTCCTGGTTGACACCGACCGCTACCTCCTCAACCTCGCGTGTCACACTCGCCCCCTCACACAGGACCTAGCCGAGGTCATGAATACCCAGCAACAGCTATCAGACCACACCGCCGCCCATGCCACCACCCTCCGCGTTGGGCAACATCTTCCTATCCCCCGCATCTCTTCTCCCAAAACCTCCATAAGGAAACCATCGACCCCGCATTCCTAGAATGCGAACCCAAAACCCCTTCCACGTCCTCGTCCCCTCTCGATGAGTCTTCCCTCGCTGCCCTTGACCAGGCTGAAGCCCGAGCGTATGGTAGTAATCCCCTACCACCTTCACATCCCCGTTACTCCCAGGCATGCTTCCAATGCTGACGCCTCGGCCACATGAAACAGGGCTGCCCGTCTACTCGTGTCCCTACTGCCAGCGCATGGCACCTGGCCACAATCAAGCGTACTGCCCTCACTTCTGCTATTCAATCTGCCATTGAATGGCTCCTGGTCACCATGCCGACATCTGCCCCTGGCGTCCTCCTCGTCAGGCCTCACAACCCTCCTCGTCCTCCTTGTCCTCCCATGGTTCTTTTCACTCCCAATGTTCCCACACATCCACCAAGTTCCAGCAATCCCACCAGTGTCACCGCCCATCTTGACACTCTCGTCCACTCCCTGTCCCTCTGCCTAGTGCAAATGACCATTTCAACAATGTATATGTTGACAACGACCCCTACGACGAGGTGGTGTGGGCCAACATTACAGGCTCCCCATGAAGATGTCTCAGTGGCACTTCGACGATAGGAGGGGGGTAATGTTACGATTCTCCAAGTACTTGTTTCTTTTTCCTAACCTTGTGTTGTATTCTTACGAGTCATCCATTTGACTCCCACCTCGTACGTGTTGTTTCTTTCTCTGTCATCACGTGACTTCTTCCATCCAGCTATTGCCGTTTCTTCATGTGCCTCTGCAGTCATCACGCAACGATGACGCCATCCTCTTTTATTTGTAATACTAAATGATGTGTCACCTTCTCATTGGCTCCTCATTATCATACGACGTGTCATCACTATTCCCCTTCCATATTTAGCATCCCATTCCCATGGTCCATGCGTGGAACCCGTACATATAAATATGCGACTCCTCCATAATTGACCCTTAGCTTAGACCTCCCTTACCTACCTCATACATTGGTACATCGCTAAGGCAATCTACTCAGTTCCTTGCTCCCTCGCTCGTCCCTCAGACTCTACCTCTGACCCGGATACTCTTCCGGTCCCCTTGAACCCTTGACCCGGTCAGGTGAGCTATTGAGCCCCTGTGTCCAGTCTCCTTGCCGCTGTCGTTGCACTCTGTGCCCAGCAGATACCTTGAACCTTTGACCCGGCCTTATCAGACCGGTCCCTTTGTCGTCGTCTTGGGACTCCACCGCAGGACGACTCACTTCGCCTTGAGTACGCTTACGTGTCCAAGGATACCCCTCACCCCGAGACCTCTCTTGTTCACAAGAGCTACATTCGGTCCTACCCAGGTCGAGCGTAACAGGAGTCACTTCCGAGAAACCTGAAGGAAGCCTACTCCGAAGCGAACAAGGATCTATGAAAATCTGCTGTGGAAGAAGAACTCCAAAGCCTCAACTCCAACCACATCTATGAAACCATGCTCATTCTGAATGGTGTAACTCTGATCACCTCCAAACCAGTATTCCGAATCAAACGAGATGAAAAAGGAAATGTGGAACAGTACAAAGTCTGGATAGTCGCACATGGCTTCACACAAAAGGAAGGAATCGACTACCAGGAGGTTTTTGCTCTGGTAGCAAACCTTGACTCCATCCACACACTAATTGCCCTTGCCACCAAGTATGACCTGGAGCTAGACCAAATGGACGTCTCCACAGCCTACCTCAACGGAGAACTGGAGAAAGACCTATACATGCTACCTCCAGAAGGTATCCCTATCCAACCCAGATACTACTGGAGACTCTGGCATTCCTTATATGGACTAAAACAAGCTGGCTGGACTTGGAACAAAACTTTAGATCGGAAGCTTGGGGAACTTGATTTTGTCCGCCTGGATGCCAAAACGTGTCTCTATGTGTTCCAGAAGGATGGACAGGTTTGTTTCCTAGTTGTCTATATTGATGATCTCCTACTAGCCGCTACCACTCAGAAGTTCATGAACTCCATCAAGGCAAAACTCTCCGCCGCTTTCAAAATGCATGACCTTGGAGAGGCCAAATACATCCTCAGAATTGAAATCAAGCAAAACTGGAAACTCTGGACCATCTCCTTGTGCCAATCTCAATATTGCTGCACAATCCTCAAATGGACTGGTATGTCCATATGTAAACCAGCATGGACTCCTATGGCACACGGCCTTCAGTTTTCCACAACTGATCCAACAGATGATTGCATTGTCCTGGAAATGATCATTGAAGGAAAACAGGTTTCATACCTGACAGTCATAGATTCACTAATGTACCTCATGCTTGGAACACATCTGGACATTGCGTACGTAGTTGGCGCACTCAGCCGTTTCAGCACAAAGCCCAAATTCATTCATTGGGAAGTGGCAAAATGTGCACTCTGGTACATACAAGCCACCAAGGACATGGAACTCCGGTTTGACAGAGCAGAACTCTCTATGGACATGGATTTCCATAGGTACTCCGATGCTGGTTGGTCTCAGGAATTGGACAACTCCTGTTCCACCTCTGGTTTTGTATTCATTAACAATCGTGGAGCCATCTCCTGGTCCAGTAAACTACAAAGCATGGTGGCCCTCTCCACTACAGAATTGAAGTACATCGGACTTAGCAATGCCAGACAACACTTAGCCTGGCTCTGAACCTTCTTTGACAAAATTGGACATTTGCAAAAGGCCCCTACCAAACTGTTCTGTGATAATCAGGCTGCTATCATTCTATGTCGTGATCTGCAATTCCAAGCTCGGACCAAGCACATCCAATGCAAGTACCACTTCGTCCGAGATGACCTAGTCAGAAAAGGAGAAGCAACAGTCCAATATGTTTCTACTAAGGACATGGTCACAGACATACTTATGAAGCCACTTGCAAAGGACCAGCATTGGAAGTTTGTTCGAGGTATGGGATTATGACTACACTCGAGTGGGAGTGACAAAATATTACTTACTCCAGAAGGTATTCCAGTTGTCCGGTCCTCCGACAGGACCACCTAGATATCCCACCGCTCCAGAGTTCAGGAGTTGCTAACTCCGGAACACTATTTTTCCTTATGGTAGTGTTGTAACTCGGTAATACCTCCTTACTATACTTTTCCCTTTCTTCTCTTCCCTGACGGTTATTGAGGTACAAGTGTGCCTTCACCATACAGTATATAATCTCCCACTTCTTCCTGTTACGCTCAACCTAGGTAGGACCGAACATAGCCCTTGATGGTCAACAGAGGTCTCATCAGCAAAACCCTTATTTTGACACAGTGCTACAGTAAGTACAGTCCACTACAGTGGCTACAGGAACAAATAATATTTGTCCTACAGCAACAAAATTCACTTTTAAACACTTTTTTATGTCACTGTAAAATAGGGGACCTTACTGTGCACTGTGTGACTGTGCAGCACTGTACAGCACTACACAGTACTTAAGTGTTTTGCTGATGCTAGGGCAGAGGGTATCCTTGGACGCGTGAGCGTTCACAAGGCAAAGTAAGTCGTCCTGTGGTGAAGTCCCGAGATGAACAAGGAGACCAGTCGAGTAAGACTGGGTCAAGGGTTCAGAGGTATTCCACTGGGCGTAGTACGCAACAACAGCAGCAGAGGAAACCAGACGCAGGGGCTCAATAGCTCACCTGACCAGGTCAAGGGTTCAAGGGACCGGATAAGATCCGGGTCAAAGGATAAGGGACCAAGGGACGAGAGGAGGCGAGGAACCGAGTGGATTGCCTTAGCTGTGCACGAAGTACAAGGGAGACAAGGGAGGTCTAAGCTAAGGGAACAACTACGGTGGGAGTTGCGTATTTATATGTATAGGTCCGGAGCACAGACCATGTGAACTGAGTACTAAATATGGAAATGGAATAGTGGTGACGCGTCGTATGATAAGTGGGAGCCAATGAGAAGACGATGCATCATTAGTATTACAAAGAAAAGGGGATGGCATCATCATTGCATGATGACTGTGGAGTCACATGTGAAACAGCATCAGCTGACTGGAGAAGTCACGTGCTCAGAGAGAGAAAGAAAGTGTACGAGGCGGGAGTTGAACGGATGACTCGTATGAATACAACTCAAGGTTAATTGTGAGAAAAGGAAAAAGAGTACTGGAATCGTAACACTTCCCTTTGCACCTCAGTTGTTCTTGCCCACCTTAGGCAACAGCTGAGGTGAGTTACTTGCTCCATACTATTTACTCTAAGGCTAATGTACTATAGCTCTGGTATGAATAGGTAAATACAGTTGTTCTTGCCCACCTTAGGCAACAGCTAAGCTCCAGTACAAATAGCACCGGACTTGCTCTGCTGAACTCCAGACCTTTGGACCTCCGGACTTTGACACACCTACTGTACCTCTCTCTAGTAATTCATTCACATCCTTTCCCTTTCACGCCTACCCCCCCTTTTTCTTTTTCACTACAGTGGGCAATTTACGATAGCACCTTCCCCTACCTACACCAGCCATGATAGCATCTTATACATATCCTCCCGCGCTCACGACCAACTAACCAGTCCTCTACAGGAAACCACACATTCCCACCCACTCCACCCATTAGGGACTCAGAGACAATAACTTAGATATTATTCCTCACATATGATACATAGTATGACACCAGTGCATGTACAGTCCACCATGGGGCAAAGCCCCGAAGGACTTTAAACGAGGAAAAAAAAAAAAAGGCTATAGAGATTGCACAAATCCATTCGACCGGAAACTCGGCGAGCGACTCGTGCAGGAGGATCAAAGGGAGGGGAAAGGTTGATCAGGCGCCCCAACCTCGAACCTAATCACACTATTCGTGAGCGACTCGCGGCGGGCAAGGCTTGGACAAACATGTATCCAGTAACCTACGATAACAGCTTTGCTATATCGTGGCCCAATCTGAGCTCGGTTTACCGTCGTCCAGGGTATCAGGAAATGTCTTCTAATTGTGCCACTCTCCTTTTATCATGGATCCTTTGACGACCAGTGGTATAATTTATGCCAAGCAGGGAGGTGTCTTGGCCATTTACTCCAGACAATGTATAATCACCGATGCTCACCTCCTCCGGGAAGAATCCAAGGGCTGTGGTGACACACCAGCAAGAAACCTCCGACGAAACCTCCGTGATAGATATCACTGACAGAATCATGAGTTTCAAACGCTGAAGGGAATCACGGCAAGGAAACCAGCACCTACAATGCTCACTATCATCACGATATATCATATCCAAAACGCTCGTCATGCGATGATCGAGGTCAGCGTGCGTCTCTCGATAATCCGGCTCCCAGAGGAGATCAGCCTCAGCAAAACCGTCCTCGAATATGTATTCAGGGAACGCGTCGTGTATTTCTGAGCGCTTACGCCGCCTGTCGCAGATGTGGACGCCATTCTGTTCGCGAATGTTCTATGACTACATGTGAGCACGAAGGAGTTCAAGATGTGGGATGAACAGCTTCGCCTGTACGATGGTCGTCTCGAGACCGGAGACAGTGGCGTCGTCGAACGCAATCTGGTTGGTCCGTGTACCACGCGTCAATGGGCTGGTATAGAGCTTTCCTGGAAGAGGAACGGCGAAGCGTCGTTCGGTCTCCCAGATAGAAGGGGCATCCTGAGCGGCTGAGCCTGCTGTCCGCCGAATGGAGTGAGTTGTGGATCGGCTATGAGATGACGCGTCAGCGAGACTACCGGGTTACGCGACGGCCAACATCAAACTGACTACGCACGTCCCCATACGATCTCCTCATCGCCGTTGGGCTTCGACCAGTATCTGCCAACTCGGTCAGCGAACATAATACCGCACCGCTTGCAAACAGAACTCAATCGTCCCATGGCTTGCGACAACGTACGAATGCCAACAGAGCGAACCGGATTGAACACTAATTTAACGACTCACCCTTGTGCTATTTTTCGCCTCGGCTACGTTATCTTGAAAAACAACCCATGAAGCAACGACACGCATAGAGCCCGAGAACTCACGAGACTCACGAAAGCCTTGTCCGTGTCCGCCTCTGCCAGTGGCCTCCATCCTCGGAGGGCTCCCAACTACGCTATAAATGCAGCTTAGGTATAAATATATGTCTGAAATACCCCTCACTAACTCATAGTAAAAAAAAATAACGACTTAAAGACGAAGAAGTCATACAACATGTGGGGGAAGGTAGGTTCTGTACCTGAGCTTATGTGATGTATCAGCAAAACACTTGGCGTTGGAACGCGAACGTATTTTGGTTGAACATGACCTGGTGGAGCGGTGAGCAAGATCTATGATAACCATAGGACGCATGGACGGTACACAGTGAAAGGGACGGGTTACCGTCCATCACTCGAGCGAGCGTAATACTTCTCAGCGATGGGTTACCTTGGTATTTCCAGTCACCTACATCAACACATCAACAACTGTTGCAACATCGGATCGATTCGCATTCCATCCTGGGTATCGAGAGAGCGACACGTTGTGGTCCTTCTAATTACGCAACTGCCTTTCTGTAATAGATCCTTTCGCGACCACTGGTAGAATCCCTGACAAGAAACAGAACGACTTAGGCTACTCTGCACAATGCACAAACGAGTACTGGGACAAACCTCCTGTAGGAAGAATCCAAGGGCGATGCTTACACATCCGCAGGAAGCCGCCGATAAACCCTCCATGCGCTGTGATAGATATAACTAACCGAGCCACGAGTGAGCTTTTCAGCGCCGAGGGGAGACCCCATCTAAAAAAAGAGAGAGAACGCCTACATTGTTCTGTATCATTGTTCTGTATCATATCCAACACATGCCTCGCCCGCCGATCGATATCGTCGTACGTCTCTCGATAATCCGGCGTCCAGAGCTCATCCCTCTCAGTGAACCCCTCCTCGAAGCGGTATTCCGGGAACACTGCGTGTATGTCCGTTCGTGTCCGCCGCTCGTCGCAGGTATGAACGCCGTTGTGTTCACGCATGTTCTATGTATACGGTTTCGTGTGAGCATGCATAACATCAAACTTGACGGCGCTGAGGATGCGCAGGTTCACCTCGACGATGATCGTCTTTGGACCAGAGGGAAGACGGGCATCGTCAAAGGCCACTTGGTTGGTCCGTATCGCGGGCGTCAGAGGGCTGGCATACAGCTTTTCCGGAAGGGGAATCCCAAAGCGGCGTTCCTTCTCCCAGGCAGCATGGGCCTCCTGGGCTTGCTGTTCACCTAGTGGGGTGAGTTGTGGATCGGCTATGGAGCAACTCGTCAGTCAGGTTGTCGGGTTGCGGGGGTTGTTGCAGTCCAACATCACATGAATGACGTACGTCCCCAAATGATCTCGTCGTCTCCATTCAGCTTTGCCCAGTATCTGATTCAATAATAAAAGAAGAGATCATACTCCCGGGAAGAAGAACTCACTCGCACCATGCCTTGAGACGTCGTACGCATCGTCAAAGGATAAACTGGAACCGCTCGCTCGTCGACCCACCTTGGAGCCATACTTTGCCTCGCCCACGTTATCTTGAAA
>JBBPQU010000306.1:0-25513 GCA_038092655.1 Boletus sensibilis | reverse complement strand
CACAAGCACAAAGGCACTCAAAGAGAAGAAAGAATTTACCCTCACAGCACAACTCACGAAGCCAAGCCAATTGATTAACGTGTACATCGCTTCTGTATTCAACCTTTTCCTTTTTTTTTCGATGCCAAACGGCTTATGAATATGTAGGAAAAGTTCGCTGGCGTCACCGTTGCTCGGACGTTGGCACCAAACGTTCCACCGGACAAGTATCCAACACTGGAAACTCGACCATTGACATCAATTGTGCGTTCGCTATTACATTTGGGCATTATCGAGACATTCATGCAACCAAGGAAATGGACTTGCAAGGACTCGAGGACGTCCCTGACTTCTGGGACATTGACCTAGACGACGGTGATGAGATTCTAGATTCCCATATGTTGGATTTTGCGACACATCATGGTAGGTTTACCGTCTGAAGCGGATGTCCATTGATTTATATTTCCTTCGGTGTAGATGAAAATACGTCCAAAGCGCAACAGCCTCAGTTGAATCCGCCTATAAAGCACCCGGTGGAAGGAGACCTGAGAAAACGCCCGGATGGGAAGTACGAGTGAGTTTGCCTTCTTTCAATTTGGTATACGATCTGATGTACATATCTTTGTTCAGGTGCAATCATGCCTGCAAGGACAAGCTCAGGTGTCGCCATTACTGGTGCGTTGTCACTGAACTCTTTGATTACTAAACTAGGTTACAGCTGCCAGGAGGGATTACTAGAGCCCCCACGTGCGACGAAGAAGAGACAACAAATAAATGCGCATGATTTCGACGCGAAACTCGTTCCACCGCCACGAAATGGTATCACAGCGAGGGCCTTACAGGACAAGAAGGAATGTCAGGACGAACCAATTCAAATTGTACCGGAAAACCGAACCAAGCCTGCTAAACGGAACCCCATCCCCCAGCAGTTAGACAAGATGTATGAAAATGCCAATTTCGCGCGCAACATTCGTCCTATCGGGTCGAACTTGGCCAACCATTCCAAGAAGTCACGGAGCAGCAAACCAGTGCCAAATTTTGACTTGCAGTTGACGACATTGAAACGCTCACGGTCGCCTACCCCGAGAGAATCCACGTTAACAGATGACTGCTGCGACGAGTTCCCATTAATCTCTGAGGTCTGGGAGCAAGACAACACGACATCAGAAATTGATCCTGTTGAAGTCGAGGGATGCGAAGGTCCCCCACCAAAACGGTGCAGAACAGATGTTGCCGCGGGCTCGTTCGGACCACCCACTTCGAACAAAAAGGTTTATCGCATCCTGTCTGTTTCTCCATACTGATGGATGTTAGGCCATTTCGCGCGAAATTTTTCGACCGTCTACCGAGGTTTCAAAGAAACGATTGTTTCTCCCTGACTCTAATGACGAAGACACGGCGGATCGCTGTGACAGCCACTCTGCAAGTAGGAACCCAACTTCTTACCTTGATGAAAGCTGCTCCGATACTGCTCCTGATCCCGCTGTCGGTCAATTCTCTGCGAACGATTGCAACGCCATTCAACCAGCCTCCAGTCAACGGTCTAGAGACGATGCGAGCACCCACCGGACCTTGCATTGCGGTGGTTTCGGCGTGACTACTCCACATAGAAGCACTCGAGCGTCCACCCCATCTACCATGAGAAGAAACAATTCTTACGCACTTTCTCCTTCGAGGATCAGGGGCTTTATACGGCGTTCTCGACCAGATGCCCCAGACCATTCAACGATGAACGATTCCACAATCGATCCGCGCGGTCTCGCTTCCCTTGGAAGAAAATTTCCCGACATCAGCGACATCAATTCACAGACCCCCGTCGATCCCAATGATTTGAACGACCCTCTGCATGATCCTCTTGCGGAATTTGACCGTTGGCTTGCGAGTGGAGCCGTGGAGATAATTCCGGACTGAAGTCACTACATCCACTTTTCTTTTTGGCGTGTTCGAACTTGCAGAGCGTTAGACAATCCTCTGTTTCCTTCTTGCCGATGTTCCTTTCAAGTCTTGATCACTGAATATCGTCATCCGAGCCTTTGACACGATGTCTTCTTTCCCAACCGATTGTAGAACGTCACAGCAATTCCAGAATTTTTTGGTCTAGAAGCCCCTGGCTTAAATTCTCCAAATTTAGCAGGCCTGATAGATCATCACACGCTACCCCGGCTGGGGTTATAAGTACTGTAAGTATTATCGTCGAGGTACTGGAAATGATGTCGTTTTTTTGGTGCTAACGATGTGGTTGAGACGATAAAATTGATATATGGTATTGATAAGGTAAATAGCATGCCAGAACTGACTGTGGTACTGATCTATAGCATTGGTCAGAATAACTGAGCTGCCCATCCGTGCCTTCACTTGTTAATCTCGGGCCCCTCAGAGTCTGTTCCTTGGTTGTCAAACACCTTCAGTACTCCCCTGAATCTCTCATCCCAGCTGACGCCACTGCCTGGCCCGACAATCCTCCAAGCTTCTTCTTCTCCTCTCCACCTCAGCTCTTTATTGAGGCGCTCTGCTCTGAGCTCGACCTCGCTTGGCGGTGGGTTTTTTTCCTCTTCCTTGGTGGGCTCACGCTCACCACGCGCAAGTTGGCGTGCAGTAGCTAGACGTTCAGGGAGGGTTTTGTAATACGATTTGCGGGAGGAAGCTATGTTGGATACGGGGGAGTGAGGCGCAAGCACAGACTCCGAGGATAAACCGAAGTCAAGATCGCCGCCTTGTGGTCGACCTTGAGTGGTTTTCAATTGTCTCCCTTCCTCACTGTCTGCTTCCCGACCTTCGTCGGGTTGAACATCGGGATCGAGGATCGAGCTTGGACCTTGAAATTCTCGTGTTTCGTTGATAACTAGAGAGTAAGCAGCCTCGCAACCTACTTGTGTTTTCTGGCGCTCGTTGAAGAAACCCCAGAGCATGTGGGGGATGAAACGAAAGCCGACGTAATTGACGCATGGAACAAGAACGAGTGGGGGCTGGGGAGGGATGGTCGCAGGAGGTGTGGAATCTATGGGTGATGGATTTGATGTGGTAGGGATTTGATCCTTGGAAGGACTAGGTAACTTGAGGGGTGAAAAGAAATTGGCGTTATGAGAAGGGGGAAGACGGGACAGAGTTGGTATTGGTTCAGCATTTGGGTCATCCACAACTCCAACTGGAGAGCTGTTGAATTCATCTGTTTCGTCAAAGCTTCCGTCCGACACTAATTCCTGTGCCAACTTCTCTTCTCTGTCTATGAGGTCTAACCCACCACTCCAGCCTCGTTTCAGACCAGCCATGTATTCCTTGAAAGTGTGTCTTCCAATAAGGAAGACACCTCCTGCTAGTTCTCGCGCATGTTTTTGTTCTTGAGTGAGCTGGTTAGGGAGTGTGGGTGGGAGCGCGGCGGACTGGTCGACCCCCATCGCAAGACGACGGTCTTTAATGACGGTGGAAGTAACGCGTTCGGCAAGGTCACCCGAGTGACGGGTGGCGACAATATCGTAGTCAATGGCAGCTGCGACTAATACAGGCTGTGATGTATGAGTTGCAATGTTCTGCTTGTCGGGGAAACTTGCACACACCTTGACATACTTCTTGAAGAACCTAACAGCCCGTTGATGGTCCTCGTCTCCTGGCCACTTGGCACCATACACGACCACCTTGCGGGGAAGGTCTGTACTTTTCATCGGCTCGTCAGCGAGGTGCTTGACACGGTCAATGTATGACTGGCGGATGGCGCGTGCTTGGTGACGGTCGTATGCATAGTAGGAGATGAGTGAGGAAGTAAGGGTAATGAATATGCACCAGTTTCTCGAGGGAAGACGGGGTCGCGCCGACAGCCAACCCGCTGGGATGCCCGTGTACTCGAGCGCAGCCCGAACGCCAGACTTGCGCGACGGCCCATCCATGGATGCAAAACGCATCGGAATTCGGGAACAGCATTTTTGCACAGCCACGGAACAAATACAGCCATACAGGATGCTGACATAAGACAAGATATTGGAGTTGAATGTCGACGTTCCGTTTTGTCATCCAAGCCCGATGGCTGCCCTCGCTGCGTGCGTGATTTCATTCCCTTCCTAGTACCCATCTGACCCCCCTTACCAGTGTACTACCACATCCCATTCACGTCTCCGCTACCCCGGACGACGAGGACCAAGTGTCCCTTGCAATCCCTTCCCAGGCCGTGGCCGTCAGAGCGGCAATTCCCCCTTACAAGAAGCGCAAAGGATGGAAACCGACATCACCAGAGGACTTTGGTATGTCCCATTCACCCCTCGCCAACGCCCATCGCTTACTCACTTGCCATAGGTGATGGTGGAGCCTACCCTGAGTGTCACGTCGCTCAGTATCCTCTCAACCTCGGAAAGAAAAAGGTCGGTCGAGTCTTTCCATCCGTGGACATTCCCATTGACCCATCTCCCAGACACAAGCAGGAAACACCCTCGCCCTCCAAGTCGATTCCGAGGGTAATGTTCGATACGATGCCATCGCACACCAAGGCCAGAGAGCCGGCAAGGTCATACAATCTCAATTCAAAGACCTCGTCCCTCTTTCACACCGGAAAGACATCACCGATGATCAGCGTTCCATGGAGAGACCGTCCGAAGAGGAAGTTCAGGCCACTGCAGAACGGACCAGACAAGCTCTCGAAAAATTGGTCACCGGCAAGATCAAAGCTGCCCAGCCCAAGAACGTGCCTGGTGCAGTTGGTAAGACGACATACGTTCGCTACACTCCTGGCCAACAGCCAGGTGGAGACGGTGGAGCACTGAAACAAAGGATCATCAAGATGTCTGAAGTGGTTGAGGATCCGTTGGAGCCCCCTCGCTTCAAGCACAAGAAGATCCCTCGAGGGCCACCAAGTCCTCCTCCGCCCGTCTTGCGGAGTCCACCACGAAAAGCGACAGCTGCTGAGCAGAAAGAATGGATGATCCCTCCATGTATATCAAATTGGAAGAACAACAAGGGTTTCACCATTCCACTCGACAAACGTTTGGCTGCCGATGGGCGAGGTCTCCAAGATGTTAGTTTCTCCCGTTGTTTTCTCGTCCATAGTCATGCTCACTACTCCCCTCCCCCGTAGGTATCCATCAACGATAACTTTGCCAAGTTTTCCGAGGCCTTGTTCGTTGCTGACAGGCATGCCCGCGAGGAAGTCCGGCAACGAGCACTCATGCAACAAAAATTAGCACAAAAAGAAAAGGAAGCGAAAGAAGAGAACCTCCGTCTTCTTGCCCAACGAGCACGTGAGGAACGCAGTGGCACTGCTCCATCGGCGTCCTCACGACCCACTGCGGAATCGCGTACTGCCGTCACCTCTGCACTAGGGGGCTATGGGAGCGAGTCAGAGGCTGAGTCGTCTGCTGCTAACTCTGAAGATGATGAGGATGAGGAAGCTGCCAAGATTAGGGATGTCATGCGCGCGGAGAAACGCCGCGAACGCGAGCGGGAAATGCGGATGTCAAACATGGGCACGGAACAGCGCGCTAAGATGCTTGCTCGGCAGCAAAATCGCGACATCTCCGAGAAAATTGCACTTGGCCTCGCGAAGCCAACGCTATCCAAGGAGAGCATGTTGGACTCGAGACTTTTCAACAGGGAGCAGCTCAGTAGCACGTTTGGGGATGACGAGAGCTACGGGTTATATGACCGGCCGTTGTTCCATGGGTCGACTGCAGCGGCGGCGATCTACAAGGCGCGTGGCAACATTGCTGCCGAAGGGAGCAATGAGGAGGCATTTGGTGGTGGGACAGAAGAGGGGATAGGAAAGGCTCTCTCCAACGACCGCTTCGGGCTGGGCCAGCCCCGTGTAGGCTTTGAAGGTGCAAGCGAACAGGAGGTGAGGGAGGGGCCTGTGCAGTTCGAGAAAGACTCGGGGGACGTGTTCGGGCTGGACAAGTTCTTGGACGAGGCAAAGGGGGGTCGGAAACGAGGATTGGACACAGAGGTAGGGGGCTCGAGGAAAAGGGTACAGCTAGAGAAGGCAGGGGACATGTAACGTTGTCTGCACCGTATTCTCGCTCTCTCATTATCGTATTTCGTTCGTGCTAACTTTGTTGTCTGTACAGTAAATTTATTCCTTGATAGTACTACCAAGTTTGCGCGTGGTGCGTTGGCATGGCAGCACTTTTTTGCGTTTGAGTCCCGCAAGCTTGTCTTGTTCTCCTCGACGCCCTCCAGGCTCTTAGCGCACTATCATTTATTACATTCTACTCGACCCCCAACTCTTCACGCTCCTTACACCAGACGCGCTGGACAGTAGTACTGACACTTCTCCATACAACACCAATCGCACTACTGCGATCTCAAAAAGACTCTTGTAAAAAGTCCCACCGTCGCCTTCACACTATACCCCTCCTTTCCTCCCCTTCAGAATGCACACGGGAGTGCGGCGCGTGCCCGCTGAGCGGGCTCGCCATGCAAAGCGTCTGGGGCACGTTCAAGTGGGGTCGGGACCCGCCTTCCCAATCCTCGCGGGTGCAGCGACAGCGTCCTCCCAACAGAGTGCGACCGCTGCGACTACCGCGTCCAGCCAGACCCCCCCTACTACCATATCTGCAAAGCAATCCTCGAGCAGCATTCTTCCTTCTTCCTCGCCTACTCAATCATCCTCTTCCGCGCCGTCTTCTGCTACCACGTCGTCGACCTCGTCCGTCGCGTCCTTTGCCAGTACACAGTCACCCGCTGCCACTCCACCGTCTTCATCTCTCATCCCTCAACCAACCACGTCGACGTCCACATCCCCGACATCTTCTTCTACATCCACTACGGCGGCTGCAGTGACGAACAGCGGCCTCTCTGGTGGGGCAATTGCTGGGATCATTGCTGGGGCTGTCATTGTTGGCGTAGCACTCATCGTATTTTTCGTTCGAAAGACCTATCTTCGTCGCCGAGAACGCCAGCGCATCTCGTGGAATGGGGCTCCGGATTTACACGAACATAATATTTTCCCAGAGATCAGCGAAAGACCGGCGTCTTTCACCAGTGCCGCGATCACACCGCAAAGAAGTGCACCCCTATCACCTTTTGAGGCCTATGGTCAACCTATGTACTCTACCCCTGTTCCACCAGTTGTGCACATGCGGCCCCCCACCATCCCCACTTACGCTGTTCCTACGCCTCCTCCAGCAACATACAACAACCCCACCCCAGTCGCTGCTTACCCCACACAGCCTGTTCCTTCGACATACGTAGCTGCAGGCACAGGCATTTCCTCTACCCTACCCTCCGTGCGTGCACGACATGCGCCAGTGGAGGCAACAGTCAAGTGTACATTTGTGCCCACTCTTCCGGACGAGCTTTCCATCACGACAGGCGAACGCATCTTCATCGTCGAACAGTATGATGATGGCTGGGACTTATGCGCGAATGGAAGAGGTGAACGGGGAATGGTCCCCCGTGAATGCTTAGAGCGCGCCTCCTCCGATCACCCCGACATCGGTTGGAGTAACGTGCAAAGGATAAGCAGTTTGAATCCTGATAGAATGAGGTTTTAGTTGTTATCGGCCGAGACTTCAAATAGGTGCGGAAATATCTGAAACCGTCAAATCGTTACCTGACCCACCACTAAGATATCGCCTAGTATTTATCATGATACCCATCTTTGCCTGCGGCATATGTCATCGTTCTATAGCCCCAAGTTCATCCTCAAATTCCGCCGTCATTTTTATTGGACGGAGTGATGCTTGTAGCCCTCTCAATGCCGTTACGTAGATGTCTCAGTTGTAGCTTGGTTTTTTTAAGGGATGATTGAGTTGTACCGTAACCTCGGTAGCATCATGTACTCTCTACTGGCTTGTATGTGAGCAGACTATTCCATGTGACACTTTCAGCTTGCTGTGTGATGCTCATTGACAGTAATTTGTACGATCGATGCTGAACAGGCCAGGAAATCACAACTTGTTGCTCGTGATCACGATGTTCTGGAGCACTGGCAGAGATCATGACTTCCCCCCAGCGTCAACATAGCGGAGACTATGCGTGACATACTTAGGATAGGAATAGAACTATATTGCAGGACAAACACTAAATTGTCTGTATCGAAGGAATTTCAATGGTTCGGTCATGGCGGTCGCGCTCGCGATCTCGGATTGACCTCCTTGCATTCAGCCTAAGGGATGTGTCAGATAGATGGACCTCGCCTGAGGGAAAATACCTTACATTGAGAGCATCGAGTTAATATACGCTGAGTGATTGCTTTTATCGAACCGTGCTTCGCAAACATTAAGGGAAGACGTACATCGACTTAAGACTACCCCGGTTATTTCGACCCAATATTTGTCCCCTTGGACGGCATACTTTTTTCGTGTCAGAACAGTGTACGAAGCAAGCTATTGATTACTTACGAGGATAACCGTCGTTAGGGACACAATGCTGAAAAGATTTCTGATCAGTTAATCTGTCCATCCCACAGTCAGGTTTTTACCAAGTGAGAAGCCCACAACTGATGGATACTCTCTTGAGCTGTTGAATAAGATCCGCCCGGGGCCTCCTGTCAGTGAGCTCAACGTCTGTATAGTAAACGAGATAAGATAGATTTCGCACGGTTTCTGCTCAGACCGTCCAGCGCGGAGGAAGTAGACAACGCTGCTAGTTATGATCACATCGCATACTGTACTCAGAACTGAAGAGCATGCAACAAGCTATTGAAATGAGGATCATTAGAACATCGCCCGAAGAGCAGGAGCAGCACCGACAGGGGTGGAGAAAATATATTGAACAGTCTGCCGTTGAAACCTAGAGCATGTGAGGGTCTAACTCAGTATGGGGTCATCACATGCAAGAGAATCCCTGTACGTGAAAATGGCGCAAACTAAGTTATAAGGAATGTCACTATCATGGCGAATGCATGAACGAATGCCCAACAAACCTAGGCCAATAACTTGGATATGGTGAGCGACCATTGTATAGTGCCTGTAAACACCGAAAATACTCACGAAAATCCGCAACTGCTGTGATTACCTGGTTCTGATGAGATGTATTTCCGAAGGATGACGGTAACCATACCACCAGACTAGTAATTGACTTGTGTCTCCCGCTCACTGCGAAACCATATACTCAAGGTGACTCCAAAATCATAAAAGAACTCACTAATCCATACTCGCTGAGCATAGAAGCTGCCCAGTGACAGTGATGTCAGACAAAGAACTGTTACCAAAGTGAGGCTAGTCACCATTGAACGATGAACGTAATGATGTACTTGTGAAGGAATTAGTACTCAGTTGAGCTTTCATATCTGGTCAGAACAAGCCTTACGTTTGTGAACACTGACAGCTTTCAGTGCCAAGCAGGAGCTGAGACTAATGGAGCCATTCGACCAATTGACAAACTCACTTCAAAACCCCTGTATCACAAGTGAATCTTTGCAGCTTTGTTGAATTGTACAGATTACTTACACGGGTAATCGGGTTGAGCATTCTGATGAGATATCACGACGGCAGGTAACTAATATTTGCCAATACAACTGCACGCATCCATAAACATGAATGGTATCCAAGGCTCTAGTCGTGGGGGCTAAACGATTTCGTTTACATTTTGATAGATGGCTACGCACAGCGTGATCATTACCTTTGGCATTTGAATATTAGATTGATGAACTCTTTGCAGATGTCTACTATGCTCACCGCCATCTTTATGAGTATATGATCATCTGGGAAATAATAGGAATAGAACAACGACTGGCCAAATCCTGAACCGTACATGCTAGCAGGGCTGTTCATAGCGGTCAAAATGGGTGAAAAGCGGCTAAAAACTTACCACACGGACAGCATAAGTCCTATAGCATATTGGTTGTCGGCATCGTCAACAGGTTGCTAGAAAACTCACCAATAAATCCTGGGCCCCAGGATTCGCTGATAGAGTTAGGTTTTAGCTCCTCTGCCATGGAAGCGCTCAAAATTCGAAGGCTCAAGGCAGTGGCGGCGACTGCGTAGTGAACCTGGCATCTGATGACCGTTTATCTTACTTAAATAACCTCAGCTCATATCCTCCCAGACCAGCACCAAAATAAACAATGTACGGCACATGTACATCACCCAACGGAACCTAGAGATATCCCGATCAGTGACCTGCCCACTATGTAACAATCGATTCTGTCAAACTTGAAAGTAACTTACATGAGTTTTACTACATACCGTAAATTTCCTCAGCATTGGTGATCTCAAGCGGGGTGCATATCCCCAGGTGCGCGGCGAATGAAATCATCGTCACCATGACATGCCTCTTCATTCATCATTCAACCTCCGACTCAGCGCGAGGGGAGGGTGATGCAGCTCGAAAATGCGAAACACTGATCTGCAAGGATCAGTGTTTAACGTTATCGCTTGACGACTCCACCCACCACAGGCCTTGAGAGCTGTGATTGGAGGACGGCTAGCAAGAAAGGAAAAAAACACGTCGACTATACCCAAAACCAGCACAATTCCTGAATTAACCTGATATAGTAGCAAAAAAGGTGGGGCTTGCCTCGCTACTAAGTGCAGTCCCGACTTTTATGGCATCGCGACCCTGTTACGTAGATCTCTGGGCAAGGTGGAGCAAAGCTTCTTCCCTGTAAGCCACCTTCGCTGGTTGTTGGTCGCGTTGCGCTGAGCAGCTTGTTGCCCGCTTCCCACACCCGTCGAATTCCCGCTTAGGGGCCAGTGTCAATGTATGAGGTTGAGCGGGACCCCAAGACTGTCCGGAGTTGGACATTGCCTCTCAAGTTACCCCACCTTCCCTAGATACCCTGTAGTTAGTCCACTCATCATTGTCACGTAGCTTCTTCGTGCACTTCTGCCAGTTCTCTTCCTTCCGCCCATCGCAACCCAAGGGACGACCAAAGACACGGGACGTAATAGCAGACCCCTCTCGTCAAGGGCCTTTAAAGGCCCCGATCCTTCGGGAGCCGCATCGGTGGAAGTATAACACACGGAATAATATAGTCACCGGGCAGGGGAAATAAAAGTACAAGGTATAATACACAGTATCCTGCCCCGGTGCATAGAAACTACACAACTAATTGGTGGGCAATTTAGCGGTCGACCATACAATCTCATGAAACACAATATTGAATCTTTCCGTCAAGTCAATGCTTTGCACCATTGCTCTCAATCGCGTCTTCATTCTGCTTGGATTTGTGGCGAATTACAACATAAACGTCGCTTGCTGCTCCCCCCTCGACAGCTTCGACATCGCCGGGGATGATGCCGGCACGCTCATGTTTGCTTCTTTTTCTGAAATGTATACTGAGTACGACGGGAAGAAATGTAGTGGACATGGGGAAACCTTACCTCTCTGCACGAATTAGGTCGAGATCATGAGAGAAAAGACCGTGACCGCCAACAGGCCCCCAGTACGACGTTCCCGCCAACGATCCAATGATGCAGCTGCCGACGAGAATAGACAAGTAGAAACGGTATTGGGAATACCATTTCGGTGCTAATAGAGTAAGTAAGTTCTGGGTGACGAGGTGTATGTCAAACGGAAAAGGCTCACTCCAGCCGGCCGCGGTAGCCCTGTTGTCGGCATACCAAAGCGCGGTGAAACCGAGCCATTGAAACAGGAGAGCAGAGGTGGGCTGAAGCGTGATGGTGGACCAAGCGACGACGGCGGGAGATACACCCAAAAACAGGCGGGGATAGCCCTTGAAGCCACCGAGACCGGCGAACTCCATGCCCCAGTGGAGGGCACCTGCCACGGGGTGAGCTCTGAGTGAGTGAACACGGGAAAGAGACGCACCGAGGAAGGAGAGCAAGACAGCGCCGTAGGTGACTTGGAAGTTGAGGGCCTGATCCAAGATTGTGAGTACGACACCCGGATCGATGTTTGTGAGCGTGCCTGCGGCATGCAGGCCAGCCTGGTGGGAGAGATAGACGGTAGTTCCTGCGGATGCGATATATGGCAAGCCACCAGCGAGACCCATGACGAGGTATGGGGTGGGCACTGTTGTGGCGACTGCCGTGGTGATTCCAATCTAGCGATGGCGAATAAGTAGTGTGTGAGGGGTAGTAGAGGACAGTTGGACACTCACGAAGGAGTCCTTTGTGGGTTTGACACTATCGACGGTGAACACGCCGCCAGCGATGGAGCGGGCCCAGTCTGTAAGAGAGTTGCCAACTTCCTCTTTGACGTTCAGCCGGGCGTGCTCGATAGTCTGGCTGCCTGGTCTCCCCGAGACCGAGCTCGCGGCGAAGCGGGTATGGAGGAGGGGTAGGGCAGGCCGATGGGACGGGTGCTGGAATCGGCGCGAGCTGCGCAGGGCGGGAGCGAGGGCAACAGATCGAAGCGGGCGGGAAAGGGCACTCATGGGGGGCACGGTGACAATGGTGTTGAACTTGCGCGAGGAGTGGAAGGAGACGCGGCACTTATACCCCTATTGATGAGACGCGTGACACGTGACGACCTACAGCCTTGGCCGCCGAAAAACTCGTGCTGACTCGCCTCCCACAGACCCTGAATTTCTGACATTCTTGGGCATTAAGCTACACTCTGACCTACTCATTACAGCTTGATGAACGACGTATCGACCCCATGAGAAAAGTCCCATATACAGATCCTCTATCGCAAGTCGAACAGCCATCAGTACTGCAAGCATTTGCCAAGTCGACCATGCCCTCACCTGATCCTCTCCACACGACACGATCTACAAAGCGGCCCAGTCAGTCACAGGATCTATAATCATATCTCTTCTTCCTCACCTTCGTGCTATCCTGTGCGACACAAAAGATTCGTCCCGTGTGTCCACTAGTCAGGTCAGCTACTAACGCCCCTGTTGTTCTGTCCCACACCTGCCCCGCTCACGTCAGTCCATTCCAACACGAGCTCTTTTCTGGTCCACACCTTCACTGTGCAATCATAGCTGCCGCTCACTGCGAACTCGTCCCCCACCGCCACGCTTCGCACTGGGTGCGAGTGCCTCTCAGGCTCACGAACGGCCCCCGCGGAAGCAACCCGAGTTCCGCAAACGCTGCAAATATTGATTTCGCCCACCGGTATATGCGAGTCTTGCCGTGCCTGTTGAAACGACTGCGACAAGGACGAATGCAAGAAGAATGTGCTCAGCGACGCTGGCAGTTCGCCGCCTAAACCTTCCTGTGCCATCACCAAAGGATTCAGTGACTGGCCTGCGGTTGGATTATCAAACCCTGGACAAGTCGACCATCCACGTCTAGTCCTCATGTCGAACATCCGAACGTGCCTATCCGAAGAGCCCGATAGGATGAACGGCGGGCTCAGCTCTACGGAAGAGATCCTAAAAATAGAGATTAGAAATGTTTCATGGAGGGATAACAGGACGCACGCTCTTGCATGATGGTCCTCGAAATTACTGATCAATGCCCCTGTCCGTGCATCCCAAACTCGAACCGACCGATCTCCAGACCCAGAGACAACCATGTCACCAGCAATCGACACTGCGTTCACAGCGGCTCGGTGCCCTCGGAGAACTAACTCCGGTTTGAGGCAAGGAAACGCATAAGTCCGAATAGTTCGATCTGACGCAGTAATCTTCAGCCCGGCTACCTCCCATACGAAGAACGTTCACATACCTTTGGAACACGATACCAATCTTCCATTATCAATCCGGACGCACAAAACACTGTCTTCGTGATCTCTTAATATCTTCATTAACTTGAATTTGGCCAGGTCCCAGACAACAACACGACAGTCGCTTCCACCGCTCACAAGGACCCCAGCTTCAGAGTTCTTGTGACCCTCTCTTCCATGGTCTACTGATGCACAGGTACCGTCCTCGGGCACTCGTACTGTCGTGGCTGTGACGCACAAGCTTAACACGCTGGAAGCGTGCATGCCCACGACCCTGCGTCGAACTTTATTTGTGTTCAGATCCCATTCGCGAACAGTACGGTCTTTAGAACCCGTGAAGAGCACTTGAAGCGGACCGTAGGCTGAGTCATAAGACCATAATGCGAGACAATAAACAGCAGCAGTGTGGCCTCCTCCCTCGGCTCCAGGGAGGGTGCGTAGACGGTATGCCCCGTGACGAACGCGACTGCGGAGAAGTGTCTGGGTTTGATGGAGAAGTTTGTAGTCGACCGTTAGGGTTATACCAGTCCGTGAACTGCCGGGCGAAGCATGGCGCTGTGAGAAAGTTCGCATCATTGTGGTGGCAGCGGAATTGCTTCTGCTTATCGGCATCAGCGTCGCTGGAGACGAGATGGAAACGAACTGGCCAATTAGGTTTTGGAAGTCGTGGTCCTGAAGGCTTAAGTTCATAGATATAGCCTCATTGTCAGCGCCTACATCCCCACTCGGGATATAGATCCCCTCCTCGGCATCCACAACACTGCCCTCATCTTCTCCTTCTTCTTCGTCGCCCATACCTTCATCTTCATCCCTGTCCTCGCGTGTTGTGCCAGAAGTGGACGCACTGATGACGGCCTCACCTTGCCGAGGCGAAGGGCTGATTATTTGGGGTCGCCACACCCAGCCGCGGGCGTGACAGAGATTACGCCACAGCGTTTGATCGTTGGCAAGCAAATTCCAACGCTTGCAAACCAGTGTACAGTTCAGGAGTGCAGTGGCAGGGAGTAATGTGAATATTTGCAAAGATAATTCTGCTGGCAGAGACTGCACGGGGGGAAATGTAAATAATGTGAATTTGAATAAATGAGGAGGTACGAAACTCACTCCCACAAGATCGAATTGGAGAAGGGGCACGATTCGCCGTTGGACCGTGGCCAGCCGAGAACGAGGCAGAGATGCTAGCAGTTGGTATGCAAGCTCTATGTATAGATATAAAGATCAAGACGACCTGAATATCACAGACTGATGGAAGCAATGGCGCTCGACTTGCCTTCACGTTCCAACTCGGACGCATCGCGGGTGCCCATGTGCCAATCAAGACTGCGCTGTACGCCTTTGCCTTTGTTACTGGACCCTTGGCCTTTGAGCCGGGTAGTTTCGTGCGCTCTCGGAGTGGTGAACTGTGGCATGTACTCGTACAACGAACTCGAGGACAGAGTGACACCAGCATTGGTAGAAGTGGCAGTGGAGGTGACAGCAGTGGCATCGGCAGACTTGCGAATCCAAGGAAATGGAAACGTGTCCACAAAAAGCGGGGTGCCGAACGAGCGGCTTGCTGTGATCTGTTTGATGTCTGCATCAGAAGAGCCATCGTTGGGGGGGCTGGTCATGGTATTCGGTTAAGAGAAACTTGGATGGTCCACCGGCTTCATATACGTTTTAGACAACAGCGCTGCTGTCGCTGAGAGGCGATGTCATGAGCCGCCTTGCATGTGGGTGTGCCAGAACCTAAAGTTTTTGTTCCTTGCAACCAGGCAAGTCTTGGAACTCTGCTCGTTTTGCTCGTCGATCTCCACGGCACCGCAGGAAATCGCCCGTGGACATTCTCGCACGAAGGCGTCAGCTCGGGTGGTACCTTGGACATGACCAAACTATCATTACAAGCGCGAGAACGGGCCGACCCCATGATGTTTACCACATCGCTGGTCTCCATCCCGAAATCGCAAAGGTTCATGTTCATGCCTCCGACACATACCCTGCATTCCTTGAGAAGTATTGGCGCTGAGGCTTGGAGACCGAGTCAATATTCACTGTCCATTCCCAACCACCTACTCCATGTCTACCCAGAATTCAAGGTTTCGACTTGGAACTCTCAAATAGCTGGTACAGTAGACTTTCTCATAATGCATAGCGTCGGGAGTGACAAAAGTTGATGCACTGAGATTTATGCATTATTAGAGTGCGTTTTTGGCTGGGAGAGGGCTCGAGTGTAGCCCCCCGACGCTATGCATTACCACCTCATGCATTATGGGAAAGTCTACTGTACCACGGGTAAGTAGCTTCGGTCGGTCAAGTGGTGGTGAGGTGTCCGAATCTATCTTCACAGGCCTTATTCTCGGTCAAGCGTATGTTAACCCTTTTAGCTTTGTTAAGCAAGATTGAATCTCCACCTAAAGGATGTAAGGTATTTCACTGGATCAAAGCATCTTTTTCCTCTCGTTCTTTCCCGAAAGACCGCTCATCGGAAACCCATATTCGTTCAGCACTCATAAACGACGCAGGTGCTCACTGCTTTGTATGTATATCTTGGTACAATTCATCGTAAATTCTTAGCGATATAGTGCAATGCACTCACTACATTCGCTGTCCAACGTTGCATGGCATCGCACTGTGTCTTCGACGTGCCTAAGCAACGTCTCGTGGTATGTGTTCACTAATCAGTCAATGTTCAACATGGCAACAATGTTAACATCCTTGTCTACTATCTTTTGGCCTGCCATTGACTGTTCCCTTTTAGGCCGGTCTATTCTCGAGCGTAAGTTCCCCACTCCTACCAGCTTGACATTTTGCAAACATTTAGTCAGCGAAAGGAAAAAATCCTGGACGACTTTTGTGGTGAGTCCCGGGCACTAAGCTTGACCTCTGTAGTCTGAGTATGGTTACCAGTCTGTGACTCCCATCTTACACTTCAGTATGAGATTTCGTCCTTTGAACAGATGTTCGCTAAGATACATGGGGAATGCAGCATTCGGAATCCGTATGTGCCACAGATGGTTTGCAAGAAAGTGAATACTGATATTGTTTCTCTTCCAGAGATCCTTGATGTCGCGTAGGTTCGACACCCTCTAGGTGACATCGTCTATTAACTGCCATCGCAGTGTCCGTACCCGCAGCTCCGTGGCGCATTATCAATCCAAGGTATGTACACCATCGTGTATCCGGATTGTATATCCATAACAACATCACTGTAGGACCTGCCGTCGAGTGCTTTGGCTGCTGCGCTCTATGACGCGGGTGTCACCGATTACCTCCTGTGTTATATGCTATCTTTGCTAGGTGAAGTGGGGTTGGGAGGTACGGTCTGTACAGTCTTTCGTCTAGGTGAGAGTTGCACAGTAACTCTTAAGAAGGGAAAGCTATATTCATCAAGTCGTCGTCGTCTTTGTGAATTGTGGTGTCTTTACCGTTTGTATGGCGGTTTCAGACTTTCTCTCTGAGTGCACTAAATCTGTAGGCTAGGGTTGTTGCCCTTACTGTGTTCATGGTTCATGGTGGTATGTATCCCCATAATCCGAGCTGGCGCAAGCTGATCGGCAACTTAGTGCACAAGTTAGTGCATACTCAATGGAGAGTACTATACTATACTCTCAAGTAGCATTCTCCCGGAATGCAAGTGCCCCCGTGCCATGCTATCCGCTCCCCCTGCACGTTGACTCATTAAGCATATGTCAACTCTATGCTTGCTGTGTAGGTTCCTCTGCACGGTAGGGCGTGATCAATTGATGCATCTGGATCAGGTTGAATACACGAGCACGGCAAAGGGATGTGCCAGACACGATCAACGTCTCAACATTATCCACTATCGCTCAGAGACCCTGATCGGGCTGATGCTAACTGATTTGTTGATGTATTGGTTGGGACTTGATTAATGATTTGTCCCATCTATCTTGCCAACCAATGAAGTTACCCCCGAAGCAGTCAGGTTTGAAACCTGAGAACCTTACAGAAACGTTTCGGGCTAGGACGTCAGGGAAGGGAGGAAGAAGGAAGAAGAGAAGACACGACAGAAGAAACCTAGGTAGTCCTTGCAATGAGAGTCCTTTCCATGAGACAGGCCGACCATAGGCGGGCTGGGCGGAGCCCAGGACAGGTCCGGACCTGGACCTGGAACCGGGACCTATGTCAGGCCTATGCTGGCTGACCGGGGTGTGCTGCGAGCCGGAGCGGCGAAACTCCGACCCGGCGCACGGGCGGACCAGAAAGAACAAGGCTAGATTGCTACGAGAAGGCTACGGAATGACTGTATAGGTGAGGAAGAAGACCAAATGAGAAGGGCGATGGTGGGTGGGGCGAAAAATGAGCAGGAAGGGGAAGAAAAGAATGCCAACGTCGAGGAAGCGGGCCAAGATGCGACATGCGGGATCGCGCATCTTAAAGGCCTCTCGACGTCGGAGCCCGAAAACCTGCATCGATCGACGCCGTGCCGTCGACGGTCGAAGCTTCCGAAAACGTGGTGTCAGAGTGTTCGAATGGTCACGCAAACGAAAGATTTCCTGACACCGACGACAACTGTTCGTGTGCGGTACATGTACGAGTGTGAATGCATCTCATCAGCGATGTTGCGAGCATAGGATGGAATGTTCTGGAGGCTCAGATTCAGACAACGAGTCTGTACTTCTCACTCAGCGCGCTTCACAAACGCAATTTGCACCGCAGTGGCTTGCCTTTAATTTTCTTCCATCTCCCGGCCCAAGCTTTCTTCAAGTCGTGAACATCCGTGCGCAAGATGTCGATGCCAAGTTCCACCGCAAACTGGCACTGGAAAAACAAGAATGTGACACCATGGGCGAAGACTTGGTTTCAGGAAGAGCTCACAAAAATCTTTATCCAAGGAGACGGAGAGGAGAATATCAGGGTTACCTCGACCTCGTGGCTAGAGGGAGATGCGGAACTTGGTCAACGCAAATCAAAGTGTGTATCGTGCTCATGTGTCAGCGTTCCCTGACCAGTCTGGATGCACATCCACAGGCTGATCACTATCTACGATTGCAAAATTTCTGTTGAATGGACTGGGACTGCGAGCGATGGAACCGAGGTTACAGGCAAGGTGACCATCCCTGAAGTGTCTCATGAAATTACAATGGACCACCTGTCCGATTACACCGCAAGTCACCTCCACTCTTTACCCACTCGTTTTCTTCATGTTGACTCAATGTGACAGTACCAATGGTCAGAGAACGGGAACACCAACCCGGCTGTCACAGCACTCTGCGCTTTCGCCAAGGAACGGCTTCCTGCAGCGCTCGAGGTCAAGTTTGCCGAGTTTCCGGTCGCGATTATCGAGAAGCATGGCAAAGACTTGACCATTAGTGAGGCCCCTAGTCGGACAGGGACACCCGCTCCAACGTCTGCACCTGTCGCAGCCTCTGGCTCCGCTGCACCGTCCGCGCCCGCCTTGGCGAAACCTGCCGTGGTAACAAAAGCCGCTCTCAACACGTCCAAGATTGTCAAGGAAGCAACGTTCATGGCTGCGGCTGATGATTTATTCGGATTGCTCACTGACCCGCAGCGCATCCCTTCCTGGACGCGTGCACGCGCAGAGGTGCGTCGATCGACAACGAGTATAACCAGTCTGAAACGATTACTTGGAACTTTTAGTCAGCCGCCAAGGCTGATACACCATACTCGCTCTTTGGTGGAGGCGTGAAGGGTAGATATATCTCGCTGACGCCAGGCAAGGAAATTGTCCAGACATGGGCGTTGACAAGCCCAATATGGCCGTCGGGTATGCACGTTGATCTGGTATTTCACGAACAATCATCTTAGGTGTGATATAGAACACGAGGCTACGTTCACCACGACGTTCGAGCAATCATCGGATTCGACGAAAGTGACGTTCACCCTGGCAGGCGTGCCAAAAGGCTTGGAGGACGAGCTTGAACGTAACATCGACGGGTATTAGTGAGTGCTCTCAATGTCCCGCTAGACGCGACTGACGATTTTATATTCAGTATTCATGGTTTGAAATCCATCGGGTATGTGCAGTTGATTGTTTCTCCCACATATGCGCAGCCTCGACGGGTGCCCAAAAAATCCCGACCGCCCGTCCCGGATAGAGGCGACGTCGCGGACAACAAAGCAGCCACAGCGGTGGCGATTGCGGTGGTCCTCGCTGCGGCGTTCTGTCTACCATATTTGTCATATTCGCCGATTTCGCTCCGTTCCTTTGCAAAGTGAACTCATGTCATCGTTATGCTTATGCTGATAAACTGTGTTATGGTGCGTTTGGTGATACAGGCTGGGCACCGTGCTTTGAACGCGGCTTGCTGGACAACGGGAATGTCAGAGAGAGGAGGTCAAGCAGAGGTATAGACGATATGTAGGAATGCATTAGATTTGATGATGAAGGGGTGTCAGAAGGGCGTGCTGAGTTTTAGGTAAAGGACCCCGATGTGAGGTAAACAAGCAAACAAATTTAGCGCCACTTCTGTTTTGACCGCTTTCGTCGTCGCCGAGAATTTCGTTCCCTTTGCACCCTCTCCCTCTTTTTCATTCCTTTCAAAACGACCTCGTTGAAGATGGCCGCCGTTGCAGTCGAGGAAATCCGTGCTACCTCTTACGTCGGTTTCGACTCCATCACCCAGCAGATTGAGCACAAGCTCTTGAAACGTGGTTTCCAGTTCAATGTCATCGTCGTTGGTGTGTCATGGTGTCCTTGAACGAGTTGAGCCATCCCTGATACTCTTAAAAATGTAGGGCAAACCGGTCTCGGAAAGTCGACGCTCATCAACACTATTTTCGCGTCGCACTTGATTGACTCCAAGGGTCGTCTGGAATCTAACGAGCCTGTTAGACAGACCACTGAGATTCAGGCCGTTTCGCATGGTATGTTTTTCACTCGAGGTGGATTTATCGTTGTGTTGACGACGACAAACCGGACAGTCATCGTTGAAAATGGCGTCAAGCTTCGCTTGAACATTGTTGACACTCCCGGTTACGGTGACCAAGTGAACAATGAAAACTGGTGCGTGGGGTGTCTTGTGGAGTGATGTGCTCTGATGAAGGGTGATAGTTGGGATCCCATCGTCAAATACATCAAGGACCAACACAGCGCGTACTTGCGCAAGGAGCTGACCGCTATGCGTGACCGGTACATCCAGGACACGCGCATTCACTGCTGCCTCTACTTTATCAGTCCGACTGGCCATTCGCTGCGCGCCATTGACGTTATTGTGATGAAGAAGTTGAGCGAAGTTGTCAATGTCGTTCCGGTTATAGCCAAGGCGGACAGCTTGACCCTGGAGGAGAGAGAGGCGTTCAAGCAAAAGGTACGACATGACGACACGTCTAGGAAGAGTGACGCTGACGGAGAGGTAGATTCGGGCTGAATTGGTCTACAACAACATTCGGTTGTATCCGTTTGACACTGACGACAGCGACGAAGAGGAAGTTCAGTTGAATGAATCTATCCGGGTACGTGGGTGGAAGTGGGTATTGGGTGGTGAATTGAGACTTTTTTTTTTTTTTTTTTTTTCGCAGAACGTCATTCCGTTTGCCGTGGTTGGATCTGAGCGCAGTGTGATCATTGAGGGCAAGTCTGTGCGTGGGCGGAAGAACCGCTGGGGTGTCGTGAACGTGGAAGACGAGAATCACTGCGAGTTTATGCACCTGCGCAACTTCTTGACTCGGACACACCTGCAAGACCTGATTGAGACTACGGCGCAGATCCACTACGAGGCGTTCAGGTCGAAGCAGCTGCTTGCGTTGAAGGAGGGTGTGCAGCAGAGGCCGGCGACGAACCAATAGATGATTGCGGTGTGAGAGGATACCCAGGCTATGCGCTCGTTTTTGGTTTTGACGGACGTTTGTCGTTTTGTGATTGATGGCTCACGTTCTTTTTTGATTCTTACTACATTGTCGACTTATATATATAACTGGTGTGTCATCGGACCGCTGTCATCCGTCTCACATATGCATCTCGACTGAATCTATGCCCGCTCCCACCGTGTCTCCTCAACGGCCACCATGGCCCCCCTCTCTCTCCATTACCGCGCTGCAATCGACGCTCTCAACGTCGAGTCCCTCTTTGCCCGCAAACGCGGTCATGGAATCCCCCGCACCGTATTCGTGAACCAGCCACTCCCAGACCACTGCTTCGACAACAAGCACAGACCGCTCAAGCATCACGTACCTCCCACGAACCAGGTCATCTCCTCAAAGTACACTATCCTCACTTTTCTCCCCCGAAACCTCATCGAGCAGTTCCGCCGCATCGCAAACATGTATGTTTCCCCCTTTCCCCCTTTCCCTCCCCTCCCTCACCCTCCTTCAGCTTCTTCCTCTTCATAGCCGTCCTCCAGTTCTTCCCAGAGTTCTCCACCATCTCCCCCGGTGTCGTCCTCTTACCCATCCTCATCGTCCTCGCCATCACAGCCATCAAGGATGCTTACGAAGACATTAAGCGCCATCAGTCCGACCGTCGCGTCAACCACTCCACCGTCCGTGTCCTCTCCGGTCCAGGCTGGTCAAACCCAAACTTCTCAGGCCCAAAGAGTCGCACTTTCGTCAGGGGCATCATCCCCAAGCGTAACCCTTCCCGCAACGACCCCGAGTCTGTCCCACCCTCCGACCCCGCCATCGAGTTCGACCATGACCACTCCTCCGATCCCCTCCCTGATCACCCCAACGTATACTGGAACAAGGTCCTCTGGGAGGACGTCCGCGTCGGCGACTTTGTGAAAATCATGAACAACGAACCAATCCCCGCAGACATCCTTATATGCGCTACCTCCGAGGACGAGAACGTCGCCTTTGTCGAAACCAAGAACCTCGATGGAGAGACCAACCTCAAGTCCCGCAATGCGTCTCCAGCTCTCGCTGATCTTCGCACAGCCCAGGACTGCGCCAGTACGCTCAACCCATTCACTGTCGAATGCGATCGTCCGGACACCAACATGTACAAGCTCAACGCTACTGTCACTCGCAACGGACAGAAATCTCCCGTCGATATCCAGATGGTCCTCTTGCGTGGCACTGTCCTCCGCAACACAGATTGGGCCATAGGCCTTGTCCTCTTCACTGGCGCGGATACCAAGATCATCCTCAACTCTGGCGGTACTCCAAGCAAGCGCAGCAGAGTAGAGCGTCAGATCAATCCTCAGGTGTACGTTCCTCCCTTCCATTCCCTGATGACCGTGCTTACTCGTTTCCAGTCTCATCAACCTCGCTCTGCTGGCTCTGATGGCAGTCGTTTGCGGTATCGCTGACTCGCAGATCGAGAAGCAACTTTACCCGGAAGGCGCGCCATGGCTCTACGACGACGACACTTCTTCCGACAACCCAAGCATCAACGGCCTTATCACTTGGGCATTTGCGCTCATTACGTCCGTAGCCTATTTCACCCCACATGCCGGATGCTCATACCCTCTTCTAGGTTCCAGAACGTCGTACCGATATCACTGTACATATCTATAGAGGCCGTGAAAACCTGTCAGGCGCTGTTCATTTACTTTGATTATGACATATTTTACAAGAAGACCGACCAGCCTACGCTCGCTAGGAGCTATAATCTGTCCGACGATCTCGGTCAGATAGAGTATATATTTTCCGACAAGACTGGGACATTGACGCAGGCACGTTCGTTTCTTTTACCATACTTGGCAATCTTGTCTCACGCGGCCTTAGAATTCGATGGTATTTAGAGAGTGTTCCATCGGCGGTGCTGTATATCACGGTGACCCTGAAGAACACGACGACCTTGACGTCAAGAAACGCACTACAGTCGACGAACCTAACGTGAGCCGCGACTCGTCGTTCGGCTCTACCTCCTCCCCTGGACTCCCCTCTGCTGCGAGCCCCGACACTATCCACCCGCAGGCCGTTGTCAAGCTCTCCAGTGGTGTGCTCAGGCATTTCAGTGATCAACAGCTGAGGCAGGACTTGGCTCGGGCAGTTAACGCTGAACCTGGATCCGAGAACGAGGCACAAGCTCGCGCATTAAATGGTTTTTTCTCCGTCCTGGCATTATGTCACACTGTCCTTACCGCTGTCGATCCGGTGACTGGTGTCATTGAATACAAGGCTCAGTCACCCGATGAAGCGGCTCTCGTTCAGGCAGCTGCGGACGTCGGGTTCATCTTCCGCGGTCGGGATAAGGAGATACTCTTGCTCCAGACGCCGTTTTCAAAGGAAATAGAACGGTACGAGTTACTCGACATCCTCGAGTTCACAAGTACTCGCAAGCGCATGAGTATTATTGTACGCAAACTTGACGGGCGCGATTCTCGGCTGTTCCTCCTGGCAAAAGGGGCCGATAGTGTCATCTTTGAGAGGTTGAAGTCGGGTGGCGACGAGCTCAAGCGAACAACTGAGCGGCATCTTGACGATTTTGCTAACGCAGGGTTGAGGACGCTCACTCTGGCCTACAAGGTCATACCGGGTACGTACAGGTCGTTCATCGCTCTCAGATATTCATCTTTTTGCATTCAGAGGATGAGTACGAAGGTTGGAGCGAACGATACCATGAGGCTTCCACTGCGCTCGAAGATCGGGAGAACAAAGTGGACGATGTGTTCGACGAGATGGAAAGAGACCTTCGTCTGCTAGGAGCTACTGCGATTGAAGATCGTCTGCAAGATGGCGTGCCCGAAACGATCGCCGACCTTAAGCTTGCAGGTATAAAGATCTGGGTGGCGACCGGCGACAAGCTCGAGACTGCGATTGGTATTCGTTCGTTCTGTCTGTCCATACCACGTCCGCTGACTTTTCTCCGTCACGCAGCCATCGGCTACAGTACGAATCTCATCGCTGGTGACTCAAATATCATCATCATTCGCGGTGGGGATGCTGGACCTTCCGTTTACCAGCAGATGACCAGAGCTGTTGAAGAGTTCTTCCCGGGTACCAACGTCCTGGAAAAGGAAGACACCGCCGATGTTGCAATTTCAGATTCCGGTCCGTATCCATTACGCCGTCTAAGTACTGGCGCTCCCTCCATTGTGGGCGAAGGGAACGGTACACGACCGGGGGGATATGTGCTTGTCATTGATGGCACGGCGTTGGGCTATGTGGGTGTTCCGTGCATGGACGGGTTCTGAACGCTTACGCCCAGTCTAGGCTCTTACTGACGATCAGAACAAGCAATTGCTGTTGCACCTCGGGACTCAGTGCGAAGGCGTCATTTGCTGTCGTGTCTCCCCTCTCCAGAAAGCTCTTGTTGTCAAACTCGTCAAAGACGGCCTTCGCGTAATGACCCTCGCGATCGGTGATGGTGCCAACGATGTCAGCATGATCCAAGCGGCTGATGTTGGAGTCGGCATTACTGGTGAGGAAGGTTTACAGGCTGTCAACTCTTCCGATTATGCTATCGCCCAAGTACGTTGTCCCACCAAGGGAATGTGCGGCACCTCATGTCTTTTTGAACAGTTTCGGTTCCTCAAGAAACTGCTTCTCGTCCACGGTCACTGGTCTTATGCACGCAATGGAACCATGTTAGTTATTTTCCCATCATCGATCCATACGACCCGTGACCTTGGCTCGTTGCAGGATCGTCAACTTCTTTTACAAGAATATTGTGGCAGTAGGAGCGCTTTGGTGGTTCCAAATCTATTGTGGTTGGAGTTCGGCATAGTACGTCCATCCAGTTACGACTCTTTCTCGATCCCGAAACTCACTCCCCGTAGTGCCTTTGAGTACACTTACCTGCTTTTCTGGAATTCATTCTGGACCCTTGCTCCCGTGCTCGGTATTGGCCTTTTTGACCGCATAGTTGGTGCGTGGCTTTGGCTCCTTGTGGCATTTTTCTTACGCGCCTTCAGATGCTGATGTTCTTATGGCCTTCCCTGAGCTGTACCGATATGGTCGCGAACGGACGTGGTTTACATTGAAGTTATTTTGCATCTACATGGTTGATGGTGTCATACAGGCATGTTATGTTGGTTTGCAGGCTGCTTGGGACTGACCACTCTTTTAGTCTGTCTCGTTGTATTTCATTGTCACTTATACATATCTCACCACCACCACTCGTCCCGACGGTTATGGCATTCAGTTGTATGAGTACACTATGGTAAGCCATCTCCCTTGACCTCGTCGCAGT
>JBBPQU010000305.1:0-25539 GCA_038092655.1 Boletus sensibilis | reverse complement strand
CACGTCTCATTATACGACTCGAGTCTCGTTATGTTTCTAATGGTAAGCAAGCGTGAGGTGCGCAGTGTCAAAGAACGATTGTGGTCCATGTGTTTGAATATGAGACGACATGGAAAGACAAAAAAAGTCTAGCGAAAGCAGGATCAAAATACCCCTCCGAACAACCCGCGCTGACGTCTTGGGGTTGGCTGGGAATCTGGTCGGAGCGTCGAGAGGCTATTGAGCTGCTTCATCACCTGGAGGTCGCACGTGAACACGCGAAGAAAGCGAGCAGATGGGGATATTCACCTCTTCGAGTTTGTCCTTTCGCTCTTGAAGCTCTAGGTGACGTCGTATCACCGGGTTCTCCCGTGCAAACTGGACGATTTCGTTACGGTCCAGGTCGTAGATCAGCCGCGAGTCGATCTCTCGCGGGAACTAGCAACCAGTTCAGAGGTCGGGTCTCTAACCCATACATGAAAAGGGACTGACCTGATAGAAGAAATGGTCGAGAAGCTCGATGTTGATGAACATCGTCGACGTGTGAGCCAGCTTGTCCGCCACGACGTTGAGGAAGACTTCGGGACACAACACGTCATTCTCGGGGCCACCTTTACAACGTTTTGACTTGAGTGCTGCGAGACGAAGCTTTAATATAGACAGCCTGTCGCTGTACATCATCGCGTGCCGTGCTGTCAACATGTCAGGGTAGATTCACGAGAACCCAGCGGGAGTCTCACCGTCCAAGATCTGTGCAGGGGGGTATCGATACGACTCGGGCTCCTCAGCAGGCGCTTCGTCCTCTCCAGCAAACCGCTTGTTCTTCCTCTCCTGCGCCTGCTCCTCCAGCTCTCTCACGTAACCCATCAACCCACTCAGTCGCCTGCTCCCTCCGACCTTCTTCCTGATATCCTTGAGCTTGGTCTCGCACATCGCGACCTCCTTCTCGAACAAGTCCACCGCGCGTCCACGTCCCTGTTCCCACTCCCGCTCGTCCACATCTACCTCATACTTGTACGGCTTGATGCAATTCTCCACCTGATCCGACGTCAACCCGATTCGGTCCCTCAAGATCATATGCGAAAACTGCACGAGTCGTTCCGCTGCACGGGGATGATGGTTGAACGGCTCTCCGACAGCGATCGAGTCGATCAACGCTCTCAGCCCGTCCGCGACGAGAAGCGTTGAATCCCGCCCGACGCCTGATTTCGTGAGGAGCGACGAGGCAGCCTCGAGTTTGTGTCGCCAATACGCATCGACGTCGCCGGCTTTCAACTTGGGATCAGCTCCGAGAGTCCCCAGTTCGGGCGCGCGCTTGTCGAACCAATACAGCTGCTCGAGCACGTCCATGACTTTATCGTCGAGCATGGCTTTGAGCTTGGCGCGTACTTCGGGCTTGCGGAATTGCGAGGAGAGGTCCTTGAAGCGTGCTTTGAGGGTGTCCACGGATTCGGCGACATAGGACTCGGCCGTTACACGCCTGTCGTTGTATTGGACCTTGAATTGATAGGTGGCTTCTTCGAGCTCGAGTTGAACTGCATTGGTGATGCCGTGGAGGGAAGAGGCCATGCTTGATTCGAGGACTTCCATGAGACGACGCCGAAGGGTGTCAGTGCCTACCATCAAGGAAGAGGACACGCCAAAGTGTTCTCTGTGGTTGCTGAAATAGTCTTGTTCGTTCCGTTTGGCGAGGGCGCCAGTAGAAGGAGAAGAGGACTTTTTTGCAGCGGATTTGGTGACGACACCGACGTAACCGAGATGTAGGGGGTAACGGTTCCCTTCGAGGATGCTGACACCTTGGTCGGGAGAGACAAGGTCCATCTTGGTGACGACGCCGATGGTGCGCAAACCCAAGGGGTCCAGTTTGCGACTGGCGCGGAGAGCGGGGGAGTTTGCAAGATCGACGTCTGCGGCACAAACGGCGAGGATGATGTTGGGTTCACGGATGTACTTTTCACAAAGACCGGCAATCTTGTCTTTGAGAGAATCTGGCTGGTCCATGGAAGCGATTTGAATGTAGCCGGGCAAGTCGATGAGAGTGAGGTCTGGGACATGAGGACTATATATGCGGAGGTCGATCGGCTCGTTGGAAACAGCCTCGGAAGTGGGCACGGCGAGGTTCAAGTCGGTGAGTGTCTGTTGTATATGTGCAAAGTTGGTGATTCTACCGAGACCGAGTGCTGGGAACTCGCCATATTCTTCTGGGATGTCGCCGTTGCCCTTTGGGGGAGTATGTATGAGGGTGAGCTCGATGGGACGCCTTGTGACCATGTTGTTACCCCTGCAGCAGAGCGGTGAGTGGTGGTGACAAGGAGAAGCAGATGACTGACTTTGGGAGGAACTCGTGACCGACGATAGCCTCGAGGACGGAGCTTTTGCCTGAGCTCTGGCTGCCGATGACGACGATGCTGGGCAGTTTGAGACTGTCGCTCTTGTCGATGCTGAGCAGCATTGTTCTTATTTCGATAAGCTTCTTGGTGAGATGCATGAGACCGTTTTGCCTGGTGTCGAGACCGTTGTCGTTGGGCTTGGTGGAGTCGGAGGGGGCAGACAATGTTGCAGCAACGAGGGCAGCAATGGCGGCATTTTCCTCTGGAGATCTGTTGTGTGGATTACCCGAGTCTTGAGAGGAAGAACCGCGGTTGTTATGGGTAGAGCCGTCGTCCGAGGAGAAGAGATCCTTGAGGAACTGGGGTGTTTCGATGTCGGGTAGTTTTACGGCGGACACGCGGGCAGAGACGGACTTGAGACCGTCGGAGGCCGAGTCGATGAAGTCCGTGGCGGTGTCTTGGACGGTGGAGAGCCAACCGGTGGTCTTCTTGCGCAGCTCTGCGGTGGGGGTTTGTAAGGGGAGGTGGAGGGTGGAGTGGACGTACCTTCGAACTTGTAGTTGGCATAGCCAAACCCGCCTGCGCCGATGGTGACGCCAGCGATGGGGACGCGGAAAGCACGGGCTACGAAGCGGGGGATGGAGGAGTAAGAGATTGCGCGTGCATGGAGACGGCGAAGAGATGCGGGTGGGGTGAGATCGCGGTGTCGTAGTCTGAGAGTCGCAAACTGGCGGTGTACTGGACGGGCGCGGTCGAGTTTGCGTGGAAAGAGTCGACGCGACATTGGAGAATGCGAGAAAGCACGAATGATCATCTGACCTCCCTTCTCAAAACGGAGTTCCGCAAGTCTCACTATTAATTCACTCCCAACCACCATGTACACCCATCTCACACAATGTCCTTCCCTCCCCCACCTGGCATATACGTCCCCGCAGTTCTCTTTTTCGACAAGAACGAGGAGTTTGATGTCCCCGCCATAAAGGCACACGTCCTCCGCCTCGCAAAGGTATGCCGTCTTGCCCGCTCCGTACCACTCCTTTCACGCATCTCTCAAGGGCGGTATCACCGGCATCGTCGTGCAAGGCAGCAACGGAGAGGCCCAGCACCTCTCTCATGACGAACGCAAGCAAGCCATATCCCTCACTCGCCAGACCCTCGACGAGAACGGCTTCCAAAACGTCGTCATCATCGCCGGTTGCGGGGCCCAGTCTGCAAGGGAATCCAAGAAACTCTGCTCAGATGCCAAGGAGGCTGGCGCAGGCTACGTCCTCGTCTTGACCCCCTCCGTATGGCCCGGTCAGATGACCAAGAACGCCATTCTCGCATTCCATCGTGACGTATGTACATCCACACCTTATCCCAGCCCCTCACTCAAAACCATTCCAGGTCGCCAGTCACTCCCCCCTCCCATATCTCGTCTACAACTTCCCCACCGTCACAGCAGGTCTCAACCTCGAATCAGACATCATCTCCGAGTTGTCCAACCACCCAAACATCGTCGGCACAAAACTCTCCTGTGGCAACATTGGGAAACTCCACCGTCTCACCTCTGCCAAACCCTCTTCAGAGTTCGCCACCCTCGCAGGTGTCTCAGAGGTCCTCCTGCAAGGCCTTTTGTCTGGCAGTGCAGGCGCCATCGCAGCACTTCCAAACATTGTTCCCAAACTCCACATCAAGTTGTACCAACTCTACCAGGATGGCAAGATCAAAGAGGCCATGGAGTTGCAGGCATTGTTGGGCCAAGGTGACTTTGCAACTAAAGAAGTAGGCGGAATTGGTGCAATCAAGACTTTGGTTGTCAAGCATTGGGGCTACGGCAAACCCTTCGTCAGAGGTCCCCTCCAAGCCGCAACTGCCCAGCAATTGAGTGGCCCCTATTTCGACAAGCTAGAGGAATTGATTGCCAAGGAAAAGGCCCTGTAGGATTGCCTTTTGTATTTGTTCACATAACCAACGGATAGAATCTTCCTTTGATGATAATATTCTAAAGATCGTGGCAGTGTGGGTCAGGTAATGAATGACCATGGTTGTAATATGGCACCCCTACAGGTAAGTACAGTCGACTCTGATATAACCCATACCCCATATAACCCATACTCCTTAATAACCCATGGTTTTTTTGATTTCCCGAGTTGGTATGCAGAGATTTCGTGCCCATAACCCATACTCCCATATACTCCATACCCCATACCTTTTTCATGAAATTTTCTATAGTAATAACAAGTCATAAACCATACATGGGATAACCAATGGTCCATAACCCTAACCCTAATGTCCAGAAAAAGGTAAATTTGCTTAGCAAAGCTCTAAAAAAGGGCTTAATGAGGCTTCTACATTATTTTTGGTGGCAACATAAGCAGATATTTATTGGGCTGACATGACATAAAGATGAGAATAATAGTAATTATATGAGTAAACTCAAACCCTTGAGTAAAGTTTTATAGGACCTACATAAGAACCCATACTCTCTCATAATCCATACCCCAAGGTCTATCCCGAGAGGTATGGGTTATATCAGAGTCGACTGTATAGTCGGATGCTGTTCTAGGACGGTCGAGTCACGAGACTGACCTAGAACTTAGTCTGTGCATGAGTAAGCGAAGTGGCACGCTTTCTCTTTCCTTACGCCCACTTCGCCCACACGCAACAACACTCCCCATCATTGCTGCTTCTTCTGTTTCTGTCTTTTTTGCTTCCATACAGCCATGGAGAACCCCAACGACCCAGGTCCCCCAGACTACGCTACCGTGGAGTTTGAAGAAGACCGACAACCCTTCCTAACCGCAGGTCTCACACCTCAACAGGCTGCCGAGCTCCTCACCCAGCAATGGATTTTGAGAAACAATAGAGACAGAGCAGCACGGGCCAGAAGACAAGAAGAAGCCACCATCGCAGAAGCAGAAGTGGAAGAACGCACAGAGCAGGAGCGCCAGCAGAGAGAAGAAGAGGATGCCCAAATCCTCAAAGATGAGCGGAAGAAGAACAAGGCAAAATTCGCCCCCATTCTGAATGTCCAACCCCCTTCCGAACCAATCATTCTTCCCTCGCAGGTTGCCATCAGGCGCCTTCAACAGCACAAATTTTGCGAACTGTGGTATTTCACTAACGAAGGACTCGACGTTGCGGACACCACACTATCCTACACTTTGGATGACGACATGCTCACATTCGTATCATCAGCGGACGGCCTCCCGACCCTCATACCCTCCGCCTCAGCTCAGGACAAATCCAAAGTCACCCAGGACGAAAACCTATCCATGGAGCAATTCAGACAATCATCATTACGCATGGTCCCTTTCATGTACGACCACGGCTGGGACCACGCCCACGTGCAAATGCACATTCATTTCTGGTCGGCCATCGAGAATCACAAATGGCGCAACTCTCGAAACAAGAACCAACAACGAGCACTCTTAGTCTACCAAGGACAACAACGACATTGATGGCACAACTGCATCACGTCGCCCAGGGCATTTGACCTCTCCCTGCTCAATGAAGAGCTCGAGGATGGCAGCAGCGATTGGCTGTGCGGGCGTTGTGACGTTGTCGTCCTCGCGTTGTGCGTCGCCTTCGCCCTTGCCGTTTTGCTGAATACACGTCCCGTCGTTCCCCGCTTATTGAATGCATCCGACAGTCACAGTAACCGTAGTACACTGGTGAAACCCTCTGCTAAGCTCCCCGAAAGAGTCTCACAGAAGAAAAATCTCGCACGCAAGCTGACTGGGTCAAGTTCTAGTAGCAATTTCGAGAGACAACGTGAGTAACTACGGTTTATATAGTCCAAGGACCGGCTTTATCTCGGTCCCATCAGTTAGATAGCTGTCACCCGTAGATCTCGATCAGTAGTTGAGTCCAATCAGTGATATCACGTGGTCCTACCACTTCAGCCTTTTGAAACAACATCACATCACATTACAAGTTGGAGGCGAATACTTGGGGCGTCGAGCACGGAGTCTCGAGGCACAGCTGTCGCGTACAAGACCCCGCCAAATTTTTCGACAGCGAAAATTTCTCGTGCGTCCTCGTGAGTCAGGGGCCTACAAATCTCCCCGGTCTTACATAAGCTGTTTGTGCGAAACACACCTGTCGGCAAACCGTGATATTGGGCTATCGTGAGGGTACACGGTAAGTTGGGTGAGTACAAGTGCACACTAAAGTTAGCATCTACCATCTGAACAGGGACACACCCACCGTAACTTGTAACGGCCCGCCCAGGACCAATCGATCACTCCCCGCCGCTATTTCGGTATCAACTCCTCAACTCCAATGAATCCCGGAGAAATCTCGCGCATTTCTCGTTCTACTACAAACCCGATCCGGGAGATACTCCATTTCTGGAACTTCGACACGTAGAACGCCATAAAAGCGCCGGGTTTGGAGCGTACCGATGATCGTGTTGTCTTTCCACTTTCCGCGGTCGTGCATCACGTCGACATGTTGAAGCTAGGTGCTAGTTTTCTTACCCTGCTCATGACTGCAGTGTCGGTAAGATGCATCGCTCGCCGCGTGCTTAACATTATTCACTGTTTCCTTGAAAGCATGCCAACCCTGTTGCCAGACAATGCACTGGCTTCGTCCAGGCCGATGGTCAGGGTTTCACACTCAACGACGCGCCTTACACGGTATTCGGGTTAGTGCATCCCTTCTTTATGTGGCCACGTCTCAGAGCTCGCTGTAACAGCGCCAACTCCTACTGGGTCGGTCTCATGGGTCTTACTACCGACGAAATGGACGTTACCTTTCGGGACATTGCGGCGACGGGAGGAACAACCGTCCGCACTTGGCAAGTTCCCTATGAACACAATCCAACCCTTTTGACACCCGAAACCTGTCAGGGGCTTCAACGAGGCTACCACCGCAAGCGGGGATTACTACCAGCTTTGGAACGGAAGCACGCCTACCATCAACTACGGTCCAACTGGTCTCGAAAACTTTGGTTAGATTACTCTGTGTTCTCTTGCATTGGTCGAGTTCCTCACGATGCCCTGCCAAGACAATGTCGTCGCTGCCGCGAAAGCGAACGACATCCATCTCATCGTCACGTTGACCAACAACTGGGGCGACTATGGAGGAATGGATGTCTACGTTGACCAAATTCTCGGTCAGGGCCAACCGCATGACTATTTCTACACCGACTCCAAAATCATCGTACGTCTATTTTTTTCTTGCCCGTGCCTTCTATTAACCATTGTATCGGTCCGTGTCAGGCTGCATATCAAGACTATGTCAAGGTTTGGATGGAGAGGTATATCGACGAACCAACCATCTTTGGTTGGGAACTCGGTATGGACGTTGTATTTAGACCTTTCCTCATTTGACACATTTGCATAGCCAACGAACCCCGCTGCACGGGCTCTACCAAGTGAGAAACTCTTCCTTGACTTTCAAAGACCAGCAGATCGACCTATCGAGCAGTGCCACGTCCGGAATATGCACGACTACCACTATCACCAACTGGGTAAAGACCATGTCCGCCTACATCAAGTCTCTCGACAGCAATCATCTCGTTGGACTCGGTGACGAAGGCTGGTTCAACTGGGCAAACAGCATGGATGCCTCCTACAAGTTCGTCTTCGCTCTGGAGTAGAGCGGGTATGTGACTGAGACCTCGATGCAGCGGTTCGCAGGGCATCGACTTTGAAGCGAACTTGGCCATTGACACGATCGACTTTGGTACTTTCCATGTACGTTTCTTGGTTTCACTCTCAGGGAGCATGCTTATAGACGTGACATAGCTCTACCCGGTATGCCACCATTTAAGTTCGTGTGCTGACGGCCCTCGATCTCATTCTAAATCTACAGTACAGCTGGGATGAGGTAACACCTAGGTAAGTATGCTCCTCCGATGGTCTTGGTCACGCTCACGACCCATCCTCCCAAACAAGTGCCATGAGCTGGGGCCAAACATGGATCGAGAACCACCGCTGTGCACAAGCGACGTACGACAAGCCCGTGTTGATGGAAGAGTTTGGCGTCCTCGCGGCCAAAGACCAAATCGCCACCTACGAGAACTGGTATGCGACCGTCGTCGACAGTGGGATCACGGGCATCCTCGTTTGGCAGGCTGGCTCGAATTTGACGAGCGGGCCGACGCCCGACGATGGGTTTACGGTGCGTTGCGTGTTTTCAAGGGCGTGTGTTGGACTTGAAACTGATAAACGTGGGTTGTGGATAGATTTACCCTGGGACGGCGATTTATGATATGGAGCCGACGTATGCTGCGCAGCTCAAGGCGAGGAACGCATGAGTCTGGTTAGGGAACCGGGTGGAGGTGGCAAAGAGCTCTGCTGTGTATCGGTTTGCGGCGAGATTCGCGACGCCGTGGGGGCGTTCATCCCTAGTTCTGATTGACGAGGTCATATATACCCTTTGAATGTACGTAGTGGGAAATGCCAAAAACTTGGAACGATTGGGCATGCGCGAACATGGGAGCTCGGTTCGAGCCTCGTCTACATGACAAGTTCCTGATCTTCGCAAGACCGAAAGTCGATCTGTCAGACCCGGAATTGTTCACACGATATCTGGCCAAAAGGTCCCCTTCGTTGCAGGATACCATTCACCAGTCATGTTAACATGGACCAGAAAGCGTTGTAGATGTGATCATCAATCATAAAATCATAGGGGTCAACGTTTCAACGCGTACATAGATAACAGAGTCTCGTTGACAGAAGGTGCCCCGTGTCATGGAGCGTCCGCGTCAACGAACGTTTCCCGGCTGTGGTGACAGCGCCACAATTCTTGAAATGGTATTCGAGTCCGACTTCGGATCCAATACTTGACGTCGAGTTTCCACACCGACTCCGTCCCCCCTGCCAGCGCATCGTCGTCCACGACGTCCCAGTGACTTGTTCGTCTTGAACAACGACTCGTCCGACGATGAAGTACATAGAATTCCCCGAATTAACCCGCCTCGCACAGGCCCTCACACACGAGGGCCCAGAATGCTCCGTGCACACCAGAATCGAAGCGTACAGCTGCAAGAACATCAAACGCGACAAGAAGCTCTTCAAGTCTCTTGAGCACGCCTACAACGACGAGTTGTCTCATTCACCGCCTCTCCCTTCATGGCTCGATCGTGAGCCTGAAGATACCCCATTCGGCCCCATGGATAAGCATGCCTCCCGCAAGACCCTCTACCTTCTCATAGCGACACTCAACATCGCCTTTCCCGACCACGAATTCTCTGACGTGCGTCCTGCACACTTTCACAAAGAGAAGAGCGGGGCGAGCGTACTCAATTCGCTGAGCACCACTCTGTTATCCCCTCACCGTGGCGGTGTCAGAGCACCGCGCACATACTCGGCCTATCCACCGACGTCCCCCACCTTTTTCCCATCCTCTGTCCCAACCTCCTCTTCATCATTGCCCCTGATGCAGACTCTATCGAGCCCATATGCCCCACCCCAAATACAGTCAGGCACTCACCCGACGCTTTACCGCATATTAGACGAGGTCATTGGGCTGACCGACTGTCAGGTGTTCTCCTACTCACCTGACATCGATTCCGATCCTCACGCCAATGACTACTCCGATGACGAGGACGATGTCGCTTCCGTCGGTGACGAATACTCTTCAGACGACATTGACGAAGAGGCCACATTTGAGTTTGACGAATATGATGTTGACAAGTCCTCTTCCTCTCGGCACCGCGCCAGTTCCCGCAGCGCTGACGCGGGTGCCCGACGGCCACGCATATTCTTCCGCAACTATAGTAGCGGCAGTAGTAATGACGGCTCTCCGCTGCGCTCGGACTTTCCCCATGTCCGTCTGAAGCGCAGAGATGGCGCTTTGCTCTGGTCTTCGCATTGGTTCTTTTTGAACCCGAAATTGAAGCGGATACTGTTCATCACTGTGTGGGCGCGCACGCGACGTGCGATTGGCGCGTGGGATGACGAGGACGAGTTGCTGGGCTTTGAGAATGATGTTGGGTACAGCGCGACGAGTGAACGATTCCTGGGATGGGAAGGCGGAGTTGGCGCTGGAGCACGAGCGTTGGGGCTCAGCGCGTCGGCCTAGGTTGCGTAAGTCTTGCTGCTTGACCTCACCATCGCTGCTCAACCTTGCTAGCATGTGGCGTCGCAAATCACGGACGATCCCTTTCATATTCTTTCTTGCTGTTGCTCTATTCACGGACGCCTTGCTTGCGTTTGTCAAGTCGTCTGCTTGCGCCCCCATGATCTGCTTATATGCAATCGATGTCATATCAGTCGAGGACCACCTATGCCGTTCACATGTTTTCACGTACCTTATGGCCATCGCTGGCCAGTCCCTAGTGTATTTATTTAGGTATTCGTACTGAACGGAGTCATTCTTGCCGCGTATGAGTCATGGCAGACCGCGATCGGGGTGACTCGATTCGATGATTCCTATTGCATGATGATGGCTATCCGCCCGGTGGTTGCGAGCGATCCCAAAGGGCCAAGATGTGGACGGGCTGCATCAGTCTTGGGGAAAAAAACACGTCACCATCGGACGGTGTGCGGTCGTCAATGGAGCGGTGGTTGGCATATGAAGCAAGGTGACTGTCGATGGCAACCGAGATGGAACCTGAACCTGGCCTGGCCGACCCGTCATCGCGTCGGGTACGCTAGAAGGAACGTCCAGAGGGGGTGATGGTGAGCGCGATGAGTCTTCATGTGCCCCTCGCTCAGAAAAAAAAGAAGAAGAAAAGAATCAGATGGTCGATTCGTGCATATGCGGCAACTTGCAAGTCCCCGGACTGTAATCCTGGAGCGGAACGAGATCTTCCGACGCCGTCGATGTATTAGAACACACGGTCGGATTGCCTTGCTTGCGGGGTTCTAATGCATCTACGGCTCTCCGAGGCACCAGTTTTCACTAGGTTTGATCACATACAGTAGAGACTCAAGCACGGGCACTCATTAGTGCAAACCTTGTGCTGAAACCGACAACCCCTTTACAAGATCCCAGCATCCTACACAAAAATACCCGTCTCTCTCTCATTATAATTCCATTCCAACGACACCAAAAGCGCACACGAGTTGTGGCCATCGCGTTCACTTGAGCGATGTGTTGTCCCAAACGTCCACAAACTAATCTCATATATGTCTTGGTTAGTCGTGCTGTTGTATCGAGTACGTCTACTTCTGAAGGCACCAGCCTAGAGTCTCGTTTTGAGTCTCTGCAAAGTTTGTGGGACGCAGTACAAGATGCCTCAGCCAAAAACCGAGACCTTGGTGATATGGAAACTGCCGAGGTCATGTGTGTGGTCATATACGGCCCGGTAGACCCAGTTTTCGCTGAGGTCGACCACTGGCACATACTACCTAACACTCTTTCCAGACCAACTCGTCTACATCTTGCATTTCCTGAGCCCGTGGAAGACCAGTGGCTTGCATCTAGTGCTTTCGGGTTTTGTGCTCCCGTACTGCGTCTCCTTCAAGCTGGGTTACAAAGCAATCCAACAATTTCTTCACCGATGGAAATGTGTTTCTCAACATTTGGAGGTGATCCTTGGTCTCGTGGGTAGCAAAAAAGGAACTATCATTCTCTTGAGGTGACCTAAGCGACAAGAATCCCCTCATCCCGTTAGGCCTGACGGGCCTAGTATCAATCAAGCTGGACTCAGGAATGGTCGACGACCCAAGTTACATTCTGACCACATACAGTATCATATGCTACTCGTCGTTCGTCAAATACAAGAACGGTCTATCGGAGAATTACGCGACACGTGCGAGGGAAAGTCACTATGCAGAATCATGTCTTGCCAGCGTACTCTCTCCAAGAAATGCCCATATGGGTGAACTTGAGGTTAGAGTGACCCCTGGAAGGCATGCACTTCAGTATCATGCCGCACAATGACACGTGCATGAATGCCCACTAATTCATGTTTTCTGACCCGCGTCGCAACCGCCGCATCTTCGTTTGCGTGTGCGGTAGCAAGAAAGACAGAAACGGCCATGGCAGGAGTCGCAACGTTGGAGCTGTATACACGAACTGCAGAACGTGTTGCTGCAGCCCGCACATCGCGTGCCTTCCAGGCATGCCCCACAGAACCTCCCCATACAATGACCGGCATTGCATTCGCCTTCAAGCGCCACCCCCTCCATCGCGTCTGGTCCTACAAAAGGACTCCACTCTTCTTCTACACAATCATCGCACAACGTCGTGCGACCGCACTCGGCACAAAATTGGATGTACTCGCACTCGTAGACGCAATACACCCGTCTGCACCGTGGGCATTCCTTGAAACAGTTTTCCGCCGGGGATGTCTTGCAGTCGTCGCAAATCCAGCACTGCTCGCATGTGCACCAGAGCCCATCTCCTGGGGAGCACGATTCGCAGACACTGGTATATCCACCTACTCTTGACCAACATTTTCCGTTAGAGCAATGAGGCCGGTCTTGGCCTCCAGTGCAAGAAGCACATCCAATAGGCTTGGTTGGGTGTTCTCGGGCACTATTTGGTATTCGACCGAAGTAGTGCCTCGGTGACCTATACAAACCGTCTTTTGGTCGACCTAGGCACCACGTCAATTCGAATTGACAGAACCAGAGGTTGCAATCAGGACATTGGCCGAGCGACGGAACGCCTTTCGCATTTTCTAAGCACGGGAGACACGCGGACGTGGAAACATGGTGGGAGCACGACTGGAAAGGGATGAGCTGGGAAGCGGCACATTCTCTGTTCAAGCACATGATGACGTGACACGAGGTGCAGGGCGCCGTCTGCATCTCGCATAATGGGCATCGTCTGTGCATGTGAGAGGAATCGGGGTCTGAGTATGAGTCGGCGTGGAAAATGCCATTAGATTCGAGACGTTCAAAGAAGTCCTGATATTCGTCAGTCTGATATCAAGTATGACAGACTATAGCCCCACCCTCCAAGCAAGGTGCTCTTGCAGGTGGCGTGCCTTCTCTCTCGCCTTCTTTCTCTTCCACACGTCTTGCAGATATGGCTTGATCTCTTCCTGAGCGTACTCGATCTGCTCCGGTTCGATGGGAAGATTGGGCTGACCCTCACACTCCGCGGTCTTTGTGTGAAAGTCGATGACGACTTGCTGGACCTGCATCGCAGGCACGTTTTGGTGCAAGACAGCTTTAACCGGGAAAGGTACAGCATCGCTATTTCCGACGGGGTAGAGTATGCTTGCATAGCGAGTCTGGGCGCCTACGGGAGTGCTGGATGGATCCAGGCCAGCTTGCTGGTCGACAAGCGTGAAGACGCGATCAGCGAGTTCGGCTAAGCACCGAAATGTGCTCTCCGTGCGGGCGGGAGCGACGATATCAACGAAGAACGCACCCAACGGCGGTTCGGATTGAGACATGATAATTGGAACGTTATCGAGTTGGTTTCACCAACAAAAAGGAGTTTCGGACACTCGGACCCTCGGACATCGGAGCACGTGAACCATCATTACCTAATTGGGAAGATATAACCCCTTTTCCTCTTTATGTAACACTATGAATCCACTTTGACCTTGACTCGGAACTAGCGTAGTCGACCAATCTATCCAGTCCCAGTTCTTTGTATTATACGTGGACATGTCAGTTCGGAACATTCTACAATCATTGCGGTTTGAACCGGAATTGCTTTGTGCTGCATAACTTCCATTGAAATTCTACCGGCCGGAGTGTTCCAGGGTCACAGCAACGCAGTATGTACTACTCAGTCGCTGCGGCAACTTAGATCACCCGCATTCATAGCGGGGTGCAGCAACATCGCAGTCATCCATCTACTCAGTCACTTCGACAAGTCCGCACGCATCGTGCGTCGTTCACAGGAGGCTCTTTGGTACATTACTGCACGTCATATATATTGATTTATTATCTCTGTGTATAGAACCCCCGGCTTGCTCATCCCGCCTCGAACCGGGAGAAGATAATGAAGTCAGGATGCGTGGTTTGAAAGGCTGCGAACTCCGTGTCGAAGTCACCACTATGACCTGATCTGCTTTCATCCAGCGTATTTCAGTTTTGATGCGATTAATGTTAATGAGCGCAGGGGATACTTATATCCGAGACCGGTTGGCTCAGGGCCATCCGAAGGCCAGTGACAGCGGTCAACAATTGCGATGGCCCTGCCTTGGGATGCGTAGTGACAACCTCCTCGAAAAAAGCTCGCTCGTTGCGCGTCAGATGAAGGATATGTGTTGGACGAGGGTGATTGTGAGTTCCCCGATGGGTAAGGCATGTTCCATCATGAAAGGAGTGTACCGTTGACTGCACCGTACACGGGTAGCTTTCCACCACAAAGACAGCGTTGCTTGAGCTGAGCCGCCACCTTAGACCGTCGGCCCTGCGGGCGCGGTATGTCGGGTCATCACAGAGTATGACACCCATACATTTCCATCGCAAGCGATAACCCTGCTGCCAGGTATCAACTCGGTCTTCTCCATACATTGTTGGTATTAGCCCAACGCTCCATGAAGAACTCTGTCTCCCGTGGTTGCTTCCAAGTAACAGGTGCTCAAAGTCAACATCAGGCCACCCATCCCGCAATACATCCTCGCTGCCCGTCTGTGGAACCGTAATCGGATGTTGATTCACACCGGTAAAGTCACAGTGAGGTTCGGACACATTACGGCGTCCATCTGTGCACGGCACAACAGATTGGGGAGCTAGTTGATCTGAGGGTGGTATGGCAAAGTCGTGATGACACGTTGAAACAGGCACCTGTGCATGACAATGATTTAGGGTACTGGTTGGCTGAGGGTGGTTCTGGGTGGCTACGAGAAGCCACGGCGTGGGTATAAAGGTACGGTAGACAAGGCACCATTAGCTGGGCATGTATGTACCACAACTGGTATTGATGGAATGGCTGGAAGGATGGAAACGGCTGGAAATCCAAATATATGAGATACTAATAACTAGTAGATTGTGGGATGGGGTGATACATATTGGGACGGCACATGAAAGGCCGCTTTGAAAATTTTGAGGGGCATTGACCACAAACGGAGCAGGCTGAAAGGTTTGATGGTGGCGGCAAACTAAAACATACGGCATCAGCATGAATCTGGTCAAAAAGAGAAATACTACTCACCGTTTGGTTCGTAGTGCGGAAAAATCGTGGGATCGAAAGGAGCCACAGACGGTGCATGCCGGAGTGGAGTTAAGTGGAGTGCGGTGTGCGGGTGTGAAGAGGGGGAGCTGGGTATGATTTCATGAGTGGAAATGGTATTAGAGGCATCCTGACTTGGCACAACGCGGTTACCAGTATTTGAGACTGGCCTAAACGTTGGACAAAACAGAATCGGGAGCACTCCAGAGCGCTTCAGGCCCGCTCCGATAGATGCTCTAGAGCGGCCTGGATTCTGTTTTGTGGACCAACGTTTAAGCCAGTCTTCAATCTTGCTAACCGCGTTGTGACTGAGCCTGCGGTCGACTTCTCGTCCAAGGGCTGTCACTCTAGGATGGTCAGATACAGTCTCCAGGTACCGCCAGTATCTTGCCTGCCTCCACCTATTTCTAGCCTCCCCAAACCAGACCTAAACTTCGAGATCAGAAGACAGTCGTTCTGACCATATGAAGGTCTGCTTTAACCTAAACGGCCGTAAAGTTTCGTAGGGTAGATGGGGGATGACCGTTGAACGTTGAACGTTGGACGAGCGGGATGATGCATGAAATTTACACTAACTCATAGCATTAACAGCGAGATATCGCGAGAATAATTACAAGTCCAGCGACTGGTATAGAGTTAAGCGGACATATCATCATCATCCCTCACGACGATCGCTCCCTCATTGTTGTACCCAACTCGGAACTGCGATCCGTCTACCCACCGTTTCCATGCGGCAATGAAACCCTTCTCCAGATTCTTGACCCATCGCCGGGTGTCGAACAGAGGCATGGTTTCACGAGTAAGGAAAAGAGACCGACGGAGATGCAGGAGCTCCGAGTCCTCCGAAACGGATTCTACCTCTCCTCCGTTCAGTCCGAAGGAAAGTCTTTCGACATCGGAGTCCCAGCACGTAGAAGCAAGCGCGACTGCGCGTTCTTCATATTCTTCTCGGCTGTGAACCACCATCTGCTTCCCCAGTCCGGTAGCGTTTGCGAGACTGGCGGATACACGGGAAGCCATTTTATGTCTATGACTCGGCCATAGACAGGCTAAGATCGGAGTGCCTGACCAAAGCACGCTGTGCATGGCGTTAGATATGGCATTACTCAGTTCACAGGCAAGATACATACTCAGCTGCGATAGTGTGAGCACTGCACTATTTTCGAGCACAGCGGGGGAGACCTCTGTTAGTATGATTTAATCGGAAAAGAGAGATGAAACCGACTTCAGCGGTGTCAAGAACAAGATCGGCTACACAGCACCGAGCGATATGGATCTCCTTAGAGGCAACGTCCGTGAACCTGATCCGAGAGGCAACTTCGGGCCCTGCCCATGCCACCGCAGTCTGCAAAAGATTGGGCTCTCCCGCCGCAGGAAAACGAAGCAACCAAAGTATACTGCGTCGAACTCGAGAGAGAATGCGTAACCACGTCCAGAATATTATCTAGAGTGATTCATGAGCTAATTTCCTCAGCAAGTGATGACTAACTCACAGGGTCGATCTTGTAGAGCTACATGTCATTCATCAGTTTCAATGGATGCTTGAATCAATCATCATAGAGTACCTGGTTGAAGTTGGCAAATATGATGACATCCCTACGCATTATTAGCGATCTGCGTGCGGATGGACGTCGAGGGAACAACTCACTTCGGCAAGTCAGGGAATATTGTCACTCTGAGCTGGTCACGACGCCGCAGTTCATCTAGCCAGCGAGTCGACGCCATTCCTGGTTTAGAACCAGATGTGCTATAGGACTGCTTATGGTCTGTTGCGAAGTAGGTGTGCTACGTCACGCGTTAGCACCACGATAACAGACAATCATGTTCTAACTTACGGGCATATAAATCGGGCATTCAGTACTGGAATCTCGAAATCATCAGATCGGGTATGCGTTCATTCGTGTTAATTACGCACTAGATCCAGTCGTTGTCAGAGGACGCTGGGTCACTCCCCTCGTTGACGGGAACCCCAACGTCCGGTGACATCTCATTGGATGACCTAGCGTTTGGGGATCGTCTACGAGTAGCACAAACTTGAACAAATAGATCTGGGGGGCAGACGATCGGATCGCATACGAGGTAATCGCACCAACCTATATCCGTGTCAGAACTTTGACGCTGAACGATGGAAACGCAGACGGACCTGCTGCTAACGTGCCCGCGAATCCCATTAAAGATATCTGAACGGGAGATGGTCTCGCAGCGAAGATCTCATTTCTCGAGCCTTTGGTATAACCGCCCAGATTCACGACTGCAAAGAAGTCATGTAGAACCATTCGGGAATGTCAAGTCACTTACGAATGTGTATCTGGTCTTGCATGATCCTCTCTATTATGCTACTGATTGACCAAGACGAGACATCATTGAAATGAAACTCGGTTTGACGTTCGTAATACTCTCGAAAAGCGGATCCATCTGTAGGGCTTGTAGCGTAGAGAAAGACATTAAACCGTTTCCTGTTGTGCATCGTGAAAACGGATTGCATGAGATGTGTCAGTGGGTGGTCACTATCAAGGATGTTATTTCGGAAAATTCAAGTAGAAAACACCCACGTAAAATCACTCGACACATAGCCAACATTAATTCTGCCATGAAGTGGCGGAGGAGGTGCTGGGTGAACAGACAAGTTCCTGCCGAGATGGGTAAATGCTGTGAAGGACGTATGGAGTGCATTTCTATGCGCAATTAGTCGGATAGTCCGAGCCGTCAGCGGGAGGGTAAACTGCGAAAGTCTCGTCCAAGAGTTTCCCACAATTGAATCGATGGACTTACCGTGTGAAAGGGTAAAATCAACGGTAACCTGGAGCCTTTGATGGTCGAAACGAGGCCAGAATTTGGGATTGTCATACTTTCATAAATGCGTGTCATGTTTGCATGCTCGGAGTGATAAACCTGACCGTGGGTCTCGAGGTACAACAAATGTTGCATTCGAGTTTGGTACCACTCCATCAGGCGTATCAAAAAGCCAGCTTCTCCAGGAGACCATGATTGTCGAGTGGGGTCATCTTGAAGGAAATACCCAAAGCGGGTTTTCCATGCATTCTCTTCGAGGGAGGAAAATCGTCCCGAGTGAGCGTTCCGGACCAGAGCCATCCAATCGTCAAGTGAGTGTATGCTGAGCAAGCTTGTGGTTTGATTATGCGTATCCGAGAGCTGTTTCTCGCAAACATCTATTGCCTTTTGCATCCAAGTAGCTAACGAGGCCTCAGTTGTTCTTCGTTTAATATGCGTAATTGGACTTACCCCGTCCACTCCAATAACAAACCGCATTCATCGCTTGGCTTAGTCCACAGTATGCATCTACGAAATCAGGATTCACTGAGACTGCCCGCTGGTAGTATGGGATTGCCTCAGTGTATTGGCCCTGTGGAACATTAAGAGCCTTGAAACATTATCGAGAACGAAGCGCGGGACTAACCAAGTCCCTCAACGTATTGGCCATGTTCACTAGGGCAATATCGAGTTCAGGGTGGCACGCCAGTGCGTGGTTGAAGACCCTTGAGTGATGAGCATTGAGTTGAGTCAGTGGGATGCCAACAACCATCGAGGTTTGGAGAGCGCACCCAATCGCTCGGGTCATGTGTCCGGCATCCTTCAAGAGAGACCCAAGATTTGAAAGCAAATGAGGGTGCGATGGATCGAGTTGCAAGCCTTCTTCGTAGTACAGTCGTGCAACTTCACGAGCGCTTGTTTGTTCGCCGTGTATACTTGTAACCACTTCCCCCGAACCAAGGCCGCACAAAATAACGCCGATGTCATTCAAGGTAGAGGCATTTGGAAAGAGCGATGCTGCGAGATAATGCATGATGAGAGTCAACGCTTCAACCGTGCAAAATGGTTTATCGGAGATGTTGAAGAGTTCGGTTGTATGAGAACTTTGGAATCTGCGGGCGAGACATAAAAGTACAGATGCCATTGCCATCTTACTCTCTCGACAGTATTGCTCGTCAGAGAGATGTGCGGGCAACTGTGCGGCTTGGATTGCAGGCAAATAACCATTTTGCGAGGAGAGTATGAAAGTCGACAGTTGATGTATTTGGTGGGGGAACAAGACGACAATGGGCAAGGTACCCGTTGTTGGGTCGATCAGTAGTCGTATCAAGTCATCGCCAGCGTCGTGGACTGCTTGAAGGACGTCGAAGTTTGGTTCACCAATGCGAGTAAGAATATTTATGGGGCCAGTGAACGCTAAAGCGTCTAGTGTGGAAGCAGAGATGGATGAGGCGTGGACAAAGGACAGAGTCATTGCAGTCACCCAAGCCGCGACAATGACATCACGAAAGGCTAGTTTAGTAGCCTTGGGGGAATGGTACGACTCTGGTTTCTGAATGGCAATCTCGATCGCGTGCATGTAACATTGCGTTGTGGCTGGAATGGTGTTGTCAATTCTGTGCATGAGGTTTCCGATATTTACTAAAACGTTGAAAAGGCGACGGATGCTGCGCGGGTCGACTACAGTTGTCAGCCAAGCATCATCGGACAAAAGCTGACTGCAGGTGTGCCGGCAAATGTCAAGGGTTTTCTCCGGGATGGATGGGGAAACCAGCAGGGTATTGAGAACTGTGTCCTGCGACGGAAGTCAACACGCGACCTCCCATGAAGGGTCGAGCGAACCAAAAAGTCCCAGTCAGGGGAACGATGTGTCAACGATTCTAGACCGTTAGTCAGCTCAATCAACGAAGACATAGGTGAGGGTATGAGACGGAGACGAAGACATCGGAAGAGAGTCGATGTTAAGAAGAGAGAAGGGTTGTAGCGAACATCAAAAGGGACTGCCGTTCCGTAAACAAAGACACTCATTCCTGTGTAAAATTGATTGTGAGCGTACAACTATGGAAGACGGTGAGAGACTGTGGAGACGGAGGGGCTCGGCATTTCGGCAGCCATGTGGAAGGGTCTCCCTTCGTAAAAGGGGACACCCCAGATTACTGGGGCACCTGCACAACCGAGCACCGTGGGTGATTTGCTCCACTTTCCAATGCACGCCCCGCCTTACATTAAAATAATGTGTTTCGTCCGCGGGCGGAATCAGCCGACATTCATCAAATCCTCCGACCGGGATGGATCATCGTCAGGATTGGCCTCTGCCGCTCTCCTTGGACGCTCGCGAAGCTTGTTTTTCAGCGATACCATCATCTCCCTGAACGCTTCCTCCCCCCCAGGATACATCTTCTCCCAAGAACCACAGGCAGAATTCGACTCCAATGCAAGATTGAGCAACTCGATGAGATGGCCATTGATAGGATCCACGCTCAGCGCCTGACACTAGTCAGTGGTGTTCATAACGTCTGGAACCAGACCTCACCTCATGATACTTTACAATGGCCTGGTCGGTATCCTCAAGATGGTGGTAGACCATGCCGAGGAAACCAAGTCCCTGAGGGTGTTGTGGTTCTATCTCGAGTACTCGGCTATAATTGGTTTTAGCCTTTTCGTAATCTCTATATGAACCGTGAGGAAGTGGCTGTTTGGGCTTGAGGTCCAGAACCTACTTCAGTTTTCGGTAACATGTCCCAAGATTCAGGTACGTAGTAATCCACGACTTTTGCGATGATTGCGTGACCTGAGCGAGGTCAAGGGATCGCTGGAATAGATCTGCTGCACGTTGGAAACTATCCAAGGTCTTCCAATGCATGCTTCCACAGCTAAGAGTGTCACTTACTCTCCGTGGGTAAATGCCATGACACCCAGCTCGTTCATCAAAAGAGGGTCACTGTCACATGCAGCATTCGCGGCATTCAGCGCCTCGTCGGCAAGGGAATGGTTTGACAGCACTATCTGCTCCATGCCAACGAAGAGAAGGGGTAAATGAGACCTACTTGGAATCAATGACAAGTTCCACACGAGCTAAGACATACACGAACCCCACGAACATACGTGCGCATGTAGAATACGCCGTCACTGCATGGTCATGCTCACCTTCCAGGGCAAAAGTATGAGCAAAAGCAATCCACGCTGGTCCAAAGCGGGGGTCCATTAGTGAGGTTTTACTACAATCAATCAGTAACGGAGCCTTCTCGTTGCACACCGAGCGCCAACCTAAAATACTGTCGCGCTTGCGACCATTTGTTCGAACTGAGATAGTATACGCCAACAGCATACCAGCTTATGGGGTTTTCGGGTTCCTTGTCAACAAGCTCGTGGGCCAAGACGAAAAGCTTGGAGTGTAGATATGATAGATGGTACATGCACGCAATGTGCAATGGCATTGTAGCGTCATGGAATGCGACGAGATCAAGGATTCTGTATCGAAGGTGATCATACCTTGACGTGGTGATTCTCTGCAGGAGGAACTTACCTGCTGGTAATTACAAAACAATCTGCCCAGCGAAGTTGAGTGAACAATGCATCTGCAAAGCTGTACAAGATATCCGGGTTATCTGGGAGTTTGAAATCTTCCACAAGGCGTCGCCGAGTGAGAGCATGCTCTTCGGCATGTCTATATTTGCGCAGTCGAGATGTATATATCAATTGGATGAAATCTGCGTCCTCTTTAGTCTGCTCCCTGTACGCAAGACCTTGGACGAACTCCCACTCTGGGTAAATGTCAGAATATACAGAACAATGTCAATTCTCACACCAACCTTCTTCTGGAGTCATCATCTCTCCACTGATGAGTTGGTTGAACGCATCATAACATTTAACATCCAAGGTCAAAGCCTCCATAAAACACAGCTTGGCCTGATCTCCGCGATTGAGTTTGAGCATTAAAATGCCTCTCAGGTGACACATCGATGCTTCGACCTAAGTAGCTGAGCACACGTCCACTACCAAACTACTCACACTTACCTTTATGCCACCGTCCACGTTAGGAACTGACGCTCCGCTTCTACCTGTCTGGCATTAGCGTCATGCACGTCCAGAGCAATAGGTATGAGCACCTGAGTGGCGAAAAGGATTTGCCTCGCCAAGTATTTCAAGGGCATCTGACCAATTACCCTGTCTTACTTGGCATTGTGCTGCGAGATAACGACAAGCGACACTCATGTCAACAAGCCTAGAGACGTTTTCCTGGAGTGCCTCCGGTAGCTTGATTAATCCGGCTGGGCCCATGGGGAGACGAGAGGATGGTTCGAGTTGTGGCTGGGTTTCCTTGCCTTTACCCTTGGTATCCAGGGAGAAGGGACGGACCGCGGAGGAGCCTACCATCAAGTGATCGAATCCATTTGGATATGAAGGCTCTGCGGTCTGGTTTTTGGTGGGAAATGGACGCGTTAGCAATCTCTCCGCACGAGAGTATTGGTGAGTCATGAAGTATGTCTGAGCCAGCCAAAACGCATCATTCGGATCATCTTTAGAGTATATTGTGAGTGCAACAGAGACGAAAGAGTCCATTTTAGGATACGACGTACTCGTCCAAGAAAGAATCTTGTCCCCCCAGAACGCGGCAGTTTCGTACAGATGCTGCATGAGAGCGTCATGACGCCATAGACGCATACGATCCACCACCCCCCACTCGTCGTCGTCATCAAGATCTTGCTCCGTTCCTAAGTCTTGGAAGACATCCATTGTATCGTTTGCGAGAGGATGTCGACTGCCGCTGTCCTTCAATCTGCGGTGCCGTCTAGGGGATGCACGCGGAGAGCTAGGGAGCATAGACCGGTTCGGATCGAGGGCAAGGGGACGCGGAATAGAGGAGGTGCTCATATCACCCGCTGCGAACGAGGATATCATAGGTTGTGGGCCAAAAGAAAAGGAAGAGCTTATTGAGCTGCGGTTTCTCGAGGTTGCTGTTGATGGCAAGCGCGGTGCTACTGGGATGGAAAAACTGCCAAGCGGGGGCGGAGTGGAAGCCATCCCAATGTGCAAGTCGATGAGATGCAGTGATACACGACTCGGTGCACCAAGAGAACTCGCGGACGCGTCGCCCAGCACGTGACTAGGAAAGCTCCTCGTAACAAAGTGGTCATTGCAAATGTGTCTCAATAACATGCCACAGTAACGTAGTCCCGACAGGTCATATGCGAAGCAGGAGGTTAAGAGTTAACATGATAGGGTCGTGAACGCGCTCTCTCATCCTAAAGGTCTCGTGTCAAAGTCAATAGAAGATTCTCGATGCGCCGTTGTCGATCCTTCCAAATATGATTAAGCTCAGACAGTCAATATCGCAGCATCCACATACCTGTATCTCCTTCATCTCGTCCTGAATGCGGCGGATAGGTAGATCCCGGTATTGATCCAGCAAGGCTTGCATTCGTTGTAGGTTACCCCCACTTTCGTGGTCTATAGCAGTAACCGGCCTTGAATGGGAAAACAGCTTTGAGAGTGGAGTGGTGGTGTCCAAAGATAAAATCTTGGCATTGCTAGCAACTTCCTGTAACGGTGCCAAAGTGCTGATTTTCCGTTTCCGGGCCGAGCGTGGAGTCTGCTGGCTGTCTAACAGAGTGGTACGTTCACAAGATGGCGATCGAGACGAAGGACTCGCTGGGAGGACCGAGACGGCTACCAACGATGGAGTTCCCCCATCCTCATTCTCAGAATCGTGGAACAAGTTGAAATCCCGAGATTCCTCAACCTCGAAGATAACATCATACATATCAGTCGACTTTGATCCCACCAGATATTCAACAAGTGGTATGCTCTTCAGATGGCGAGGGAGGCTTTGATAGAAGGCATGTTTAGAGTCTTTCTTGCACTCTCTGATCTTCCGACCAGAGGCTAATCGTCGCTCGTAAATCGCAATGACGATAAGGATGGGAAACGACTGATGTAAACAACGTTAGCGGAGACTTACAAACGCAGAGCATACGCACAGTTAGTTTGATCAGAAAGACGTTTACAGAGTGCAGTGCACGTGGTGATAGAACGTAGCTTGCTGATTTCAGTATCAAAAACGCGAGAATATTGAATGGAGGCTGATAGCTAAATAGAGCATCCGATTTCACTCTGACAGATAAGTTAGCACGTTTCTTCAAAAGAGTCAAGATCTTCGCCAACCCTTCAATGGTAGTTATGGCATGCTGGAACAAATACTTCTCAAGAGTAAGCCATAATCACCGGATAATGCATTCCTCGTACCTCTTGATTGGAATTCTTTCATAAAAACGATTGAACGGGATGCATACGGAAGAGAAGAGGCCAACCTACTTCATCGATTCGTGCCGCTGTATTGGAAAGAATAGAGATAAGGACTAAGGGGCAAGGGGCAAGGGGTTAGTTGTGACGGTACTAACACCTAGAACTACGTACTTGTCAGCAGGAGTGTATTCGCCAACACCGCAAAACAAGTCATGAGGATGGGACCGAGCACGGGGTGAAAGCTCGAGGCCTGCAGGAAACTAAGACTGGTATTCCCGAACCAGATCTGTACCATCAACCAGGCTATTCTTTTGACAGTCCATCGATCCGATGCTTGTTCCCTTCAGTGCGTAGATATCACTTCAGGTAGGGTGACTTACCAAGCGTGTACAAGGTCAAGAGCAAACCAGAAAAGCACGTTGCAGCAATACATATGAAGAACACGAACTCAGAAATCATCGCCCGCAAAGCACTAAAACGGATCAGCATGAGTTCCGCTCTGTATTGCCTGCACTCACAGGACAACGACGTTGTTGGCAATAGCATAAAAAGCCAGACTAAGAGCCGAATGATGTTGGTATGAGTTTTGACCGATTCAATGACAAGAACGCACCGCGGGACAAGAATACATGCACCACAAGCCAACAGATCGAACGCTAACTTTGAAGTGTCGGCTGTTCAAATGGTGAGATGCCAAGTGCATAACATCGTGAAACGTGACTCAGACCTTCGTCATATATGAGCCCTTTCATGCGAAGCCCAACATACGCCAAGAAAACCAGGACAAATGACGTATCAAACGCATTCCATACCTGTTATCCAAATTAACCGTCAATTCGTGTTCGTAATGAATATGGGAGGCTCACATTAGATATGTAAACTGCCAGATACCACAGAAGTGAGGAACGACCCTGGTTCACTCTGGAGTTAACACTCACTGCGCCAGCCATATTCTCGCGAAGCCGTGTATTCTTGCAACGTGAATGCGGTGGCGAATACAAGGAAGACTGATTCCCATGTAGATACGCTTTCGGTATGTTGCGCTACTGGACATTAGCTCAGACCCCGGTCCGGAAAGGTCGACATACTGCGCAAGCAAAGCACGAAAGTCAGCATAAGCGTCGCGATGCTTAAAAAGTGCAAGATGTTCGAGTAACGGGGAACTCTCAACCTAGATAGTGGGTGAATACGA
>JBBPQU010000304.1:0-25739 GCA_038092655.1 Boletus sensibilis | reverse complement strand
CCCACCGGGTGTGCATGCGCTTTGGATGCGGCACACACTTCACGTGTCTGGGACGTATGCAAGGCGTGTACGGGGTTCGTCGTCCGTCCACCACCACCACCGCTTAGCAGTGTGGTTGTTCCGAAGCACATTCTTGTTCAACGACAGTTTCCCCGTTCGCTGAATGGATGGTGTTCTTAATCTAGTCGTTGAGGCAGACTACGGGGAGGACAGAGGGAAAGGATGGCAACAGTGAATGTCTTCGGTCCAGTCGGACTCGTAACTTCGTTGGCCCACCCCGCAAAAGGGACATTGGCGCCATCGATGACGGCCGAAAAATGCAAAAGTCCAGAGCTGGACGACTATACACGTTTGATTTCGTGGTATTTTGGGCGCATATACTCACCTTTTTGGTGATGTAGCATGTCGAGCAGCTCTTGCGTGCTCTCAACTCTCCTGCGCCGTGCCCTCAGCAGCCTGCTCGGGCATTGAGTGATGAAGCTGCGATGAGACTTGATTGTGTAACCCAATCTTTGAGCCTTCGACACTAACACCCGGTGTCCAATCACACAGGACCCCCGTCATTTGAGATCAAGACTGAAGATGGTGTGGAAAGGAATTCACCGCCGCCGAATTCGGGTGTGTCGTGTTGCAGAGATGGGATCCAAGTAGGTGAACGAGGTGGGAATTCGATTCTCCTTCGTCGGCTTCCAATTGTGGTACTGGCAAACTGAATTACTGTGACATCGCAGGCGGCCACTGTCAACAGTGTCAAAAATTGAGGTGAGCATTCGATCCTGTCCTTCTCTTTGCTTCACAGAGTACACTTTCCGCCTAACGCATTCGGGTACCAGTGTAAGATGTTCCATAGTGGGATGGACCCTGACATAGAGTGAAGCACCTTCAAGTTGCTGCCATTCTGGGATGAAGTCCAGGCCAAGTACCGTCACCTATCATGGTTCATGCAATGAGACAACATAAGGTACCAGTACGGAAAGGACAGTCGATAGTATCAGAAATCTCAAGAGAATTGTGCAGTATGATGACCTCTTGATAGCCCACCCCAAAACGTTGCGAACAAGTTTGGAATGAAACAAGTCGTACTGTCCGCACACCAGGTTTGGAATCGGAGATCCAGTCGTCTGGATGCCAGTGTTGACATTCGTGCGCCCTTCCTTTCCATGAATGCCGTTCACACTAGATTTTGACCGGGTCAAACACTCCCCCCCAAGCCCGACGAGGTCCCGGTCGCCTCATTATGGGAACACTGGACATAACGTGTTGACTCTGAAGTGAGTGGTTAGAAGCATTGGGAGGGTCACCTGCATGCTCTGATATGGTCAGTCGGAAGCCACAGTCGCATCGCTCAAGTTGTTGCTCATCCCCAGCGCTCGGCGACGCCGTTTTGTTCAGGCGTGTATGGCGCGGTCGTTTGGATTTCACTCGTTTGTTCAATCGGAAGTTGCTGTCGGTCTTGTCGAAGTCTTCAGCTATCGTGTATCAGTCCATCGGATCCAAATCTGGATCGGAGAGTGTCAGTAGAAAGTGTACATAAATGCATTGCTCTGTATGATTGTAGATGAGCAATATATTGCTCCATTCGAGCTCGACGATCCTGATCGATCCCGACGAGTCTATCGAACTTCAATGTCCTACACTTTCCCATATATTCCCCTCATCCTCCAAGACCTCGCGGGGTGAGTGTCTCGCCATATATTGCCCAACAAATATGTATACAGTGATGTACGACATTTGCAATTTTTGTGATGAAGGTGTCAGGATCGCTAGGGACCGCGGCGACAATTTCTCACACGATACGCGCGTTCATGGAAGCTAGAATAGATATTTGAATGATTTGGGTACATGTGAATTTCGGAGACTATACCTAGAATAGAAAATAGAAAAGCACGACGTTGGGGGGATAAAGGGTTAGGGCAATTCGGACTCATAAGGTAGGTGTCTGCGAAGTGGCAGGACCACGTGATACCACTGATACGGGTGACAGCTATCTAACTGATGGGACCTAGATAAGGCTGGTCCTTAGAGTATATAAACCATAGTTATCTGCGTTGTCCTGCAGTCTCTCTCCGAATTGCTACTAGGACTTGACCGGTGACCCAGTCAGTTCGCATGAGATGATTCTTCTGTGTAACTTGATTGCCTCTTTCGGGAAGCCAGCGAGTAACATCTTTTTTGACTTGACAAGTCCTTATGATTACCCCGGGATTATCTCCGACTCCTTGTCGTCGTCGCGCCCTCAGTGAGTCTTCTGCACCCCGTCTCTCCACCGCCCTTGCGCCGTTAGGCGAGCAAGGCGGAGACCCGCGTGCCACTGCCGCCACGAGACCGCTGTCCCCGTCTTTACCGAGAAGTGAGACCAGGTCGTCAGACGACTCTGAGAATAAAAAGCATGCGATTTCCGCTGCTATCACTTCTCTACCATTGTACCTGACCTACCTGGACAATAATTTAAATGGACCAGTTACCCCCGAAGCCGGGGACGAGGACGATCAGACGCCGTAAGCAGAGTGGATCGTGACCGAGCGAGTCCACGTCCGATGATACTCAAACACGTCACGCAGTGCGGTAGTCTGGTGACTAGACCGTCTATGGGGCAAGCCGTCGATGGCTTGCCCCATTACGGACTGGTCACCAGACTAGGCGCCTTGCTCAACGCGTCAATCGCGGCAAGCACCGAGCGCGCAGCCGCCCCCGTTGACCGGAACCCTTCATCGACATCCTCAACCGCGTCTGCCACAACGGCATCTCCCCAACCCACAACTCCCAGTTCTTCTTTCCCACTTGCAAGAACCCACACTATTCCCACATTTGATCAACCGCCGCGGCCTCCAGTATCAGAACCAGCCCCACTAGCGGACAAGAAGTCGACAATGAAAATGACGACGAATCGCTTGAGGCAATCACTACGGCCTTACGGGTAGAAAATGGCACGATAACTATACCCCCGGTGTTGGGAGTCTGACCCGACCCGGCGAAAACCCGTACCCGCCATGTATCACGGGTAAGCCAAATTGCACCTCAACACCCGGCATGGAATCCCCGCAGATCGTGGATGTTTAAATACAAATCAGTCCCATCGGCAGAGTCTGTCATCACACGCGACAACGTCAACGCTGAGATGTGTGTCTCCCGTTCCTCATGGTCCTTTCATATATCTGTGCTAATTCTGGAAACAGTGACTCCGTGATCTACTTCTAGATCACGAACCCGTATCGTGCTGCTTTCGGTATCAGTGACCTTCGTCAAGCGCGTGCCCAGACGACTTTGCGTCACGTCGTCGGTCCTCGCGCGTTCCAAAGGAATTTATTGCCAAGAATGTCCCAGGTCGATATATCTTGTACATGTTCCCTTGTAAATCCTCCAAGGTTAAGCAAGGAGTCGTTGGTCCTGCTCAGCCAGTCGCATGATCAACGGTCACCGCCCGGTCCAGAGTGTTGTCACCGGGCCCGAAGCGATCGCCTTCGAAATTGCAGAGATTGTCGGTGACGTTCCCGAGAGTCCCATATGGCGTCGTCGACATGGCTGTAAATCTCCACTCGAGGATCCGCTTCGAAGTTTGGATATGATCATGAAACCACAGGGAGAAGTCACAGCGCAGTTTGACGTTGGTTGGCGACGCAACACGAGTTGAGGTTGCGGCCACGCTGCATTAGGAACCGACCAATTGAAGGATGGTCGAAGCTACCTCGAAATTTGATCCGGGAGGGACATACTCGGCGACCGCGTAAAACATATGAGTTACTAACGTGTAGCTTGGTGGTTGGGGGAGATTTCGACGAGAAGCCATCAATAAAGTTCCAGACGAGTCGGATTCGAGCTGTAGGGTAGAATATAAAACAAAATAAAGAAAGAGGGCCCAAGGACCTACACTCTTGCACAGGGTGGGGGTAGTAACCATAGCATTGCAATGATGCTCACCTCGTGTATGTCAGGACGTACATGCAACGCATCTTATTCCCAGTGATGAGCACCTTGACGAGGGTCGCTTCCTCGGGTGTGATATCAAGCTGAAAGCATCTCCACCATCTATGTAGTCAAACATCATCGATCATCTCCCTCGCTTGTTCATGCTTTCATTCCTTGTTTGGTCTGCCACAATCACGTTTGATTTCCAACACGCGCGTGGAGGGTGGAACGTAAGGGGACAAAAGACGTGCATATAGGACAGACGTACAACGCCGCAGGGATAAAGATGCATCCCAGACAATGCATGATGCATGACTAGTGACTGCTGAAGTTGTCGTACCAGATAGTATGTGCAAGGAGATTTGAGCACCCGATGCGCTGCAGACCAGCGACCTCCACACGATCAAATGTTTATATTAACACTGATTAGCGTTGTTAGCTTGCATCACCGAAACTCGCACGAACGAATGGAACCCAAGCCAAACGCTGCCAAGCTTCCTCGAGGATGTGCCAATACGGCAACCTTTATACTAGAAGGTTATAGAGCAGTGCGTGTGTGCAAAGGTCACGGAGTAGGCAAGAGCTGGAGTGAGGACCTCATAACAACGATTCAAAGGTCGAAAGTCCTTTAATTTGTCGCGTCGCTACTGGTTTCCTCGTATCGGTGTGAACTTAATATACGTAAGGAATAATCCGGTAGGGGACGAGCTGCTTGTACTTTTCCCAGTCTTTGCCATATCTACAACAGTATCATTCAAGTCACGTCAACAAATTTAAAAACGTGATACTCACTTCTTTTCACAATTCTCGTCATCCCTCCTCTGCCTATGCATGAGCAATACGGCGAAGTAGGTGACGTAGAAATACGTGATGGGAGTCTCGAATCCCGTTGGGAGAGACCATGCAAGCGCCATGATGAGGTCACCGCTATGATGTAGGGAGTAAACGTGGGATGGGCATCATCATTTCCAGAAAAAGAGAATTAAAAAAACGTACAAATAATTTGGGTGGCGCGATCGCCCCCACCAACCTGACGTGAGCAACTTGGATCCCTTTTCCGTCGTAAAGTATTTTAGGTCTATTTCGCTGATCATCAGTAACAGGGACTGTCACGAAATTTCACCGCTCACTCTTTGGATTCTTGCCATTTCTAAAGTCGTTCTTTTCCCCATTGGCATCTCGGAAGATCCAATAACCAAGTGCATTGACAGCCAGAATGCCAATGGTGCTTGCGAGATCAAGTTCTACAGGTCTGAAGACAAGGTAACGTGCCTGCAGGGAGTATACGAAGGGTACCCAGGTAAGATCGCCGACGGCGAGCATGAATCCAAACCCATCGGTCGTGATGTCCATGGTTGTAAAAATGGCGGGCTGTACGTTCATCAGTACACTAGTCATAGGGGGAAGCGGGGGGGGAGACACTCATGGTCACACTCACCTCATTGTACAACCCATCTGTGACATAGAAACCCTGGAAGGCGAGGACGAGCCACATACTCCACGTAACGTTTTCCCAACCACCACGCCTCGTGGCTTGCACACAAACCATGCTAATGTCGATAAGAAACCAGAGAATGAGCCCAGGGCGGAGCTCATTGAACGACTTGATGTCGAATGAGCCGATGGAGGGGTTCAATTCGCGACCGATGTAGAACTGAAAGAAGGCATCAGACGTAAAAAGAGGGAGATAAAGAAGGAAAACAAAACGAACATCATAGATTGGGTTACCAGAGTTACCGCCAAGCGCCAGCAGCGCGTCGTTTCTGAAAGAGCCAGCATACACCGCCACCCCCTGCACGATGGACATGATGAGGGAAGCGGTAACGAAACCGAGCCATTTATCATAGAGAAAGGTGAACGACTCTGGACCATAACGGATGATGTAGCCGGTGGTGATACCCAAAGCAAGGAGAAAGGTCGAAAACGCTGTATGACACGGGCAATGGGTCAATGATACTTTGATGTGGTAGAAAGGGTGAGGAGTACCATTGATCTTGTACTTTTTTTTCTGCCCATTTCTCATTGTGACGCCTTCTATCCAATCGCCCGGCAAGACAACCCACGCGACGACACAAAAAGCATACCAAGCCAAGTATATCAACACGGCCTCTGTGTCCCAGAGACTGGCCCACCACTGCGGGTTGGTAACGGCTTCCTGTACATGCGCAGCCAAGAGAGAAGGGGAGAGGACGTAGGAAGGTGGACAAGCACCAGCAGACTCGGAGCAACCAAAGTAGAGGAGGTAGGTCATGATGGGTACACCAAGGGTGATGAGCAGGGCGCCAGGTGGTCCCATGAACTCGTAGGTAGTCGTGCGCGGGTTGAGTAGGTCATTTTTGGGTTTTGTCGAGGACATGGCCGCACAACGAGGAGGAGGAGAATGTGGTTGCAATAAACGAACTGGGCCAATCCACCCCCGTGTGAACTTCGTTTCAAACAGCACCCGAAATGGGCCGACTTTAATAAAGCTTAATATTTATGCTCTGTCAAGTGCGACGACAAAAAGTTACCGCAGGTAACTCGATATAATTGGCCGACCCGAACCCCTCGGCCAAAACGCCAGCTTTCTCCTCCATAGTTATGTCATGGATAAGCCAGAGTTTCAAGAATCGATCTCCACAACGTGCCGAGTGAATGAAGCGACACACCTTGTTCTCATGTATGTACCATTTCCACGGTGTTCATTTACGACTCGTCATCCCACGAGACAAGTCCATCCACCCCGCACCTTCTTACCCCCTCATCGAAGTCGCCACTTTTTCCACGTCCCTGCACGTGAGACTGAATCTCGTCTGCCTGCGCAGCGTCCCTCCGTAGCGCAAGACGTCTTTCATGTCCTCTGCTCGGACTGTCCGCCAGTTCGATAATATGACCTCTTCCCCAGAAGGACACCGTAGTCTTCCGTCACCCAAAAACACGTCGTGCGTCACTTCGTCTATTCCGTGGAGGTGTGAGGCATACAGATCGCCAGTCGTAATGATGACGCTCCGGGGCTCGAGGAACACAGACAGAACCGGCTTCGGATGAATGGCTCGTCCCGAACCCGCGTGTGCCACATCGTAAGGCGTCTGGTTATCCTCCGAGCTGTAGGCGTAATAATGGAAGACGGTGTGCGAACCCAAGGACACGGTCCCAACCACGGGGTAATACAAAGGTCCATCTTCATGGGGCTTGGATCAAAAAATATAGATAAACAGATATGATTGCAATATATCCCATTTCCTCACCATTATGCCTTGTCCGGGAAGATACTGCGCCGATCTCGTCAGTGTAGCATGTGATAAAGCGGGCGCATACTGCTAACCTCATTGAGGATAACATGATTCGGTTCTTTGTGTGGGGAAAATTCAAACGCTTCAGTCTCCATCAAACGTCCTATGACGTTGGGACTAAACCCCACTTTCATTAGCACACAGACGACGGTTCCCAGGAAAGGGCTCACTATGAATTTATAAATGGAGGCATCTCCTTGCGGAAAAGAACATTCTTTTGTACGATCTCACCGCCTAGCCAAAATGGTATAGTTCAAGCTCAAGCTCCCGAAGCACGACAGAGTGAAAAAAATAAGCTCACCCCATACTTGCAATCTACATAGAGAACAAGGCAGATGGGACGTAAACGAGAAAGAACAGACCACGGCAAGCATATACACGGCGATTCTGATGGGCCTTACCTGCGATTACCAAGCGTCTTCCATTTGAGCTTGGGTGATTCGTCGATCTAACCACTTGGTGTCAGTGCGCTGTTATGCGACGAGAGTTCATACGAGTAGCGCGCTTATACGTATATTTATTGTAGAAAACTTGCCTTGCGGAGAAGGTACTCCTCTTCTTCGACGGTGATGAAGTCCGGGATATAATACGCGGCTGCGGGGGCGGCAGTTACGAGGAAATCGTTCGAAAGGACAGTTACGCGTTGCATGCTAAACTTCGAAGGCTAATTGGCAACTTTGTAACTAATTGACATCCTCGAGATCCCACGACGGGGAACTGACCTGGTTGGTTATGTATATTTTACCTACACTTACTAACAAAGTGAGTTTTATCACAGTGATGTTCGAGACTCCTCACGCGCTCAGCGCTCATGATCAGACAGGTCTGCACAGCATAACCGGCGAGTCGATTCCCATCATGATCGTAGACCTTCTGAATTCGTGGTCTATCCTACAAATTACCCAACAAAGATAAGTTTTTCTCCAAAATATTTTTGTATAAAAGTAATAGATAAACTAAGTTGACTCGTGTCAGGTCAATCAATCTGAACCAGTCCCTCGGTAATTCTGTGCTTGACGCAGCGGTTCACCATCGCATTCCTGATTTGCTTTCTCTCGTTGATGAAAACGCGCTCATTCTGTCTAGAGAAGGAGCTCTCAGCGATGATCAGCACATAGTTCCTGAGGGGGATAACTGTTATCATTCCTCAGATCGATCCGACCTTATCGCGGACCCGTTCTCAATTGAGCGGGAGCGTGTGCGACGCCGTTCAATCTTCGAGGCTACCTTCGATCTCTCTTCATCCCCATTAATCTCGTTGCTTCTATAAGGTCCCTTGTCTGTCCTGCTGCATGTGCCTTTGTCAAGTTTCACCCCTGATAGATAGGGAAATAGTCAGCACAGTAAAGTCACCCAGTCAAATTGTACCCCCTTAGGTCCGCACAGCAACACGTGTACGATCCTATCGATCCCAAAAAAAACTGGCAAGAAGGCTGTGGACGACCGGATATGTCAATCTACTCTTCAGAACTGAAATGCTTAATTACTTGCCAGCACCTCTCACCACTTTCATGGGCCGAACACCCGAAATGAGTGTCGCGGAATGCTCGTAGAGGCACTGTGTTGCGGCACTGTTGCCCCCCCATCCGCGGTAATGTGGTAGGATACGGACGCGAACATGAAAAAACTAGATCCGTCGCCACCTTCTATTTCATTCGTTTGTTTGATTTTTTGATTTTTATTTTTTTGATTATTTCGATTTGGCCGTCTTGAGGGTAAAGGTTGGTATATCATTTATAGCGAGATGAACGTGTGACGAAGGGGCATGACCCTAAGGTCGGCGGACTTCCCGAACAGACTCTGCGGCTGTCCTTGATCGTTGACCATGCTCCAATCACCAGATGACCTCGTACAGAGACCGCCCCCATCATGGTCCTGGGCCACTTTCTGACAACGAGGCAAACAACGATCTCGCTCTTACACAGCCTCTATCTTCGGTGGACGAATTTGGGTCCCCGTAAACGAGGCGCTGATAACGAAGTTTCGCCTTCCGATTAGAACCGTGATGATGAGAACGGAACACCCAGAGACGTTGATCGGGTTCGTAAATCCCATATCATTCCAGCTGCTCTTAGTGTGGTTCTCCATTCACCTCAGCGCAAAGTCCCTGAAGGTTCAAGCACCTTTCGCCTAGATTGGCACGGTGATCATTTAATAGCCCGATCACATATGAAAAATCCGAGGTGATCGTGGATGCCACCTGGGAGCACTTGGCGGGGATAGGCAATAGGCAAATAACTTACTGTAAACGCTTGACGGTCTGGGCCTAGGTTAGCCAGTATTATCATGCAGTGGATTGATTATGCGATGTAGGTATATTCATCTAAGAAGCGTCCACCCGCGGCCTCCCGTCCGAGTCAAGACTTCCATGTCCCGCCTGGGGGGAGCTAGCCCAAAAAATGAAATGGAGCGGTTCCATCGTGTGAACGATCCATTAATCTGGGAGGCAGTCGGAAGCGAAGAGATGTTGCAAGAACGACTTGGAGTGGTTTGGTCTATTTTTGCTGCTCAGCGGATCTGGCGAGGGTCGTGAGCAAAGGTGAGACTGGGAGCGGATTTTTCCCAGGAGAGAGCGGGGTGACGTACACTGGTACGTAGACGCACGGATAGCCTCGACGATTGCAATTACTGCAGCTCGGTCGGCTGCCATCGCACTTGAGCTTCCGGCCTAGGGGAAGGGGACGGGACGGAGACGGAACGGGTCATTGAATTGGAGTCAAGGGCAGTGTCGGATGGAGGGCATACCTCGACAGAACTGACACGCCATGGGAGTCCTTCGGGGCACTCTCGGCATTTCTTCGGCTCCAGGGTGGACGTTGTATCGGGGGTGGTGCATTGGCTAGAAGACCGTCATGAATCAGTGGGCATCCTCGATGAGGGCCCGAGGGAAAGGACACACTTGAGACATTAGGATTATAGTATGGATACTGCGCTTGGCAAGGGTGGAGTGGCAGCACGGTGTCAGCCAGGTAAAATCGGGAGGGATAGATGAGACGTTAATTGATCATTCGGGCGGGCGCAATTTATGCTGGAGGAGAGAGGGGTAGCCCATCGCTAGCGGACGAAACGTCGTAAACCTGGCGAAATACGTATTCCCAAGCCTGTACAGCCTGACAAAACGCAGGCTGTAGAGAACCTCGGCAGCGTTAATTTAGAAATGGACATACAGAAAAAAAGTCAAATGCTAGATTTAGGAAAGAGAGACTGCGCCGCATCAGAGACATTTTCATTGCGGGAAAGCGAAGCGACCTGGTTCCATCCCATCTAAAGAACCGCCCGGGAGAACGGCGAGGTATTTGGCCTAGGTCATCCGAGGCACACCGTCGCCCCAATAATGATGCTTGGATCACGAGTTTCACGGCGTCTGTAGCACTGATATTGGACCATCATAAGGGGTAATCAAAGTTTGAGCACGAACCGATGCAGTACCGAGTCACGATCTCTTGTTCGCTCGCGGGAAAAACCCGGTGACCGGAATGTGCAAGAATTACTTACATACGCTGAGTTGTAGCAGTAGAAATGCCGACACTTACGGTATCCCTGACGTGGAGCTTATTCTTGCCTTGCCCTCGGCAAATTCGTTCAAAAGCCATTGCTTGAACCTCGGACTCGTTCAAGCAGCGCAGACGTGTGTGCGCTGGACGACTGAGCTGAGACGTTCAAGTCCGGAAAGGTGAGCGTCAATCGCCACATATGAGCAACTCGCCGCCCGTCACATCCACTCACAGGCGGCGGCGACTACGTGGACAAACTCTGTGACGAATGACTATGACTAGTGATCATTTACAACGACAAGACGACTTCCGGCGAACATCAATCGTACATCCAGTCACGGTAAGAACGGCATCCGCATTCCTTGTCTTCTCTGTCGCTCACACGAGAACGCATTCCTTTTCACCTATGTACATATAACTCGCCATCTTGAACTCACACAGTCAACTGTAATCTACCATCACGTCAATTATGTAGGGGTTTGTGTCACATCCATCGAGGTCTCCCGTCCTAAATACTTTCGTCATCGTGCTTCCTTCACATGCCAATGCCTTTAGGACGTCTCGTAGATTCCCGGTCGATGCGTTCACAAGACGGACGCGAAGATGCGTCGGATCTGGTTCCAGTACGTTAAATTTCTTCACCTTTCATTCGCGCAACACTCGAGATATGAAGACGAGACATTTAATTGCTTACTACTGTCAGGCAAGGAGATATGTATCGAACGTTTTGACTCCGTCCAACGCCCATTTTGCGTTATTCAGACCATTTAAAGATAGATGGCAATGATCAAGGTATGATTCCGCCTGTGGAGCGCACCCCATCGAGGGCGCAAATCTTGCACATCCCATCATGCTGTGTTGAGCTCATCATGTAACAGATCTTGAACTTGACGACCACACTCCCGAAAGGTGGCGCTCGAGCGCGCGTCTTGTATTACCCATTGGCTTTGAGGGTCTTACCATTCTCCCGCTGCGCCTCTCTCCGCCGAGCACTATATTTCGGTCTTCATCCAGATCTACAGCACCAACATCATCGCGCATACCTCTCAAGTGCGTCCCGACGCCTCGCTCCACATGTTTTGATGGACAGATTGCAGTCTGGCGTTCATAGCGCCTATCAATACCGTACACTCCCACCGGTGGCATCGACGCCGTACCAAGACTGCAATGTAATATCGATCGCGTCATTCCCCACCAACTATTCCCTTCTCTGCCGTCATGCTCCAAAACCGAGGTCACACGCCCGAAATTGTTTCCCTACACGCCCGCTCGAACCTTTTGGGCGGTCTCGTTCCAGCCCCGCGTTTTTCGCGCGATGACACTGCCCCGCCAAGTCACATGTGCGTTTCTCCGTCCGGGCCTCCGAATCGGTGATCGATAACCGCCGATGCAAGGTCTCTACCCTCACTTGGTCGCGACCCTAGTGGACATGTACGTTCCCCGGCCGACAGCCGCGCTACCCACCAGACCTATGCAATGGTCCAGCACGACAAGGAGATGCTCAAGCTGTGTCTCCGAATGTCCCATCAAGTACCTACCAGGCAACGGCGTCCCTAGATGCATCGCTCGTGACTCGTCCTTGAACGCGCGGCGACGGCCCGATGGGGGAAGCCCAAGAGGCTATGGCGGCATTCTCTCCCGTGAGCTGACTCATCCAAGTTTATTGCAACCGGCTTCTATCTTCCTCCAGAGTCGGCGTGTGTATATGTCCTCCCATGATCATGTTTCACCATACTCACAGTTGCGTCACTCCGACCCGACCTACAAATACTTGATGGAACCGCGCGCGCGCGTCGCACGGCCGTTCGGCTCCGACACCACGAAGCCTCGGAATATCAAGTACAGTAACGCGATGCCTAGATCACGATTCTAGACCCTTTTTACTCTCTCCGACGGTTCGTGTTCCGCCGTTCTTGGCGATTTCGCCGACGCGGTGTGTCGCGAATCGAACCGTGATTGGGACGGATCATGAATGCGCACAAGCACACCGCTGGCGTATAGAACTGGTCGGCGGTCATCTCCGGTACACACTCCACTACTGGTCGTCGGGTAGCTTCGGCAGCCACAACGCCAACAGTGTCCGCATCGAGGACGGTCCGAACGGCCAGATCCTTTTGAGCCCGCTTTCGAGCCCGCATCGCATCTCCCCGGGGCAATCATTTGCCACTTTGTCACCACACGTGTCCCCACGCAGTCAAGCAAGAACGTCTCTTGTCACGGCATATGCGTGTCAACTCTAAGCCACGTAAACCATCGGGTAAAGCGTGCCGCAATCACCTAGCGTGTGGATGCATTCATTTTGTCTCGATACATGCCGTGCGTAGATCCAAGCAAATTTATCAAGTGTGTGGATGAAAAAAAAAGGGGAAAAAGCAGGGTGAATGTGAACGTGCATGGGTGGTGGCGCGTGTGTCAGCTACGAGTACAGATGGATGAGTGAGTCAAGAATAGCCGTGATTCCACAAGATGAAAGAGCGTGCGTTGGAATTAGCCGTGAAAGAAATTGAAGCGGGATATGGAGGCGTTCAATAAGTACGATAAACGCGGCAGTTTAACGAAGCCTGCACGAGTAAGGCGTAATGACTCACAAAAATGGATAAATGACGTGGAAAAAATGACTCAAAGCGCGGGCGGAGATGATCAAGATTTACCCTTTTTTCGTTCTCTGCCAACGCCGCCAAAGGCTTCCCGCACAACCAGCCAGAGGGCAGTGCACGAGACGGTGTCCTTGATCTCCTCTGCGGTCAGGACGAACTCGCCCGCACTGGGCGTCGTGGTCTTGCAGATGCCTTGTGTGGTCACGTGACGACGTCGAACCACAAGGGGCTCGAGTTCAATATCCGATAGCGGGAAGGGCATCTTGAGCAAACCAACGACCTTGGGGTGATGTGGCGTAGGTGCGAGGGTGGCGACTTTGAGACGAATAACAGGCTCTCGCACGCTGTTCTGGTGGTGCTGTGGCGGTTGTCCCAGTCGTTGTACGGCCACTGTACACGTCCAGGGTGTCTCTGAGTCTTCAGGGTCACTCTCTTCGTCGGACTCCTCAGCATGTCGATGCGCACTACTAGCTAAGCTAGTCGCGGTATCTGAGCCAGAGCTATTGTGCGAGATAATGGAACTCCGGTGATCGTGCACGTCCGGACTGAGAGTTTGAGATGTAAACCGAGGCAAGGTGTTGCTCGGCGTCCGATGGCGAGTGGGACTATGGCTCTCGTGAGAGTTCAAACTCTTATCTGCACCTGATTTGCGACCACTCCCCTTCTTCTGCCCCCTGGACCACTCGAAACGAACCTCAATATGGGGCGTGTTAGATGCACTCGCGTCACGTGCACCGACGCTGAGCTTGCCCATCATGCCATTTAAAATACCAGTATCAGTCCCCTTGAGCCACTTTCGGACAACCCAGATGTATTTGGTGGGACGGCCCTTGGGATTACTGACGGGTGGATAGAGTGCGGAATAAACGCCAAGGACGGCTGTTTGAGAAGCGGTGGTACTTGTGAGCGACGTGGATGGCCAGGCATCATGGTGGTGAGGGGTATCGGGCAGCGAGACAGGGTCTTCGTCGGAACGGCGAGCGCTATTGCGAAACGGAGAAGATTGAGGGGAAGTAATCCCATCGGGGAGGGGAACCGCAATGGACAATGGTGAAGCTGCATCCTTTCTCTTGAACATTCTGGCGAACAGCTTTTTAGTGGATCGCTGAGGCTGCAGGTCCGGAGGTGGCAGTGGAGGTGCGAGGATCAGATTAATGGTAGGCTTGTGTGGTTGGTCCCCTGACGGGTGTATGGAGGCATGGCCGATATTGGGGCAATCCGGGGAGACTGGACGACGAAAGGGGGGTAGACCGGGAGTGGAGCCAAACTCGCGCAGCGAGTCGTCGAGGCTGGGACGAGCACTGGTTGACACGGCGAAGGAACCATGTGGGGGGACAGACGAGCGAACCTCGATCGGCTCGAGGAAAGCGAGACCGATCACTTCCAAGCCGCGCCTTGCAAATTTGGCGACCTTTGCGTCTGTGCCTGCATCCGAGATGGTTGTTGGCATTACGGAATGTACGTTTAGATTGTAAAGGGGAATGATCATGCGACGACCCGAACTGGTGGTGGAGGTGGATGCGAAGGAAGAGACAGAGCTAGCCGAGGTATAACCGGAGTGATTTGATGTCTCCGATCTATTCGAGTGGGTGCGCTTGAGATCAGTGTTGAGATCATCGGGAGAAGAGTCGAGTGCTTGCACGGGTCTGTCGTGACGGGACTGGGGGGGAACGAGCTGGACTTGGAGGCTGAGTGGTTGTGCGGACTTTGATGGGGGAGGGCGGACGATGATGAATGCCTGTTGGGAAGATGAGCAGCAGAGAGGAAGAGTAGGAGAGGGCGCACTTCATTTGCATGCTTCTCCTTCTTCTCCTTCTTCCGGGGTAGGTCGATGACGGGGACGGCGGGGGGCGGTATCTGTGGCGGGGGCGGGGAGAGGACGTCGGTGGTCCGAGCGCCCTGTGAGACCTGCTGGAGGGCGGAGGGGAGGAGAGAGGACAGCGATGCGAACATGAAAGAGAAAGGCGACGACACGACAAAGTGGGTTCACTTATGTAGTAATTCATGTCCAATTAAGGAAGGTATTTACCACGTCTATCCAGGCGCCGCAGTCGGGGCAAGCGACACGGCTGATGTCATCACCTCTCGGATCACTCATAATCAATTAGTCAGCACACTATTCCCCCTAAGTATCTGAGCTTTTTAAACCGCAACATGTCCATCCAACATGACTGCAAGCTTAGCCCGGTCAAAGAAGCTACATGGCTTCCGAATCCGGTTTCACCTCCATCACTTTCTTGGTCAGCACCGCCATCAGGTACATCCTCTTTACCCTCTACATCAACGATATGATCGGGATCGCGATATTTTGACACGTAATTTAGTCCAGCTTCCACCATGTAGGTGGCATGCTCTTCTGCATCTTGTGCACCTTTCTCCATAGCGTTACGCTGCGTTACCTTACCAGAACCCAATACTATAGTGTACGGTGACTTCGGCAATCATACAAAGTCGACAGTCACACGCACACCCGGCTTCCAAAGAAGATGGTTGCCAGTGATACGACCGAAATCACCGGGCCGTGGCACTCCTTCCGGTCTAATATCACATCATCATATTTCTCTTATGTGGTGGATGCCTTTCACAATAACCTCACTCTACCTATCGCATCCGCCTCGTCTACCTTTACACCGTCATGCTCTCTGGGGGTCCGAGATAACTCAGCATCAGACCGCCGGTATCTACCAGGGCATATATGTCACGTCAATGATGCCAATGTCACATGTCACCCCCCTCACTCACAGATCATAATCTTTTCGACAATGACAGCAGGCTCGACCATCCATATCTAAAAGCCCATCCTCAGCATGAGATCCCTACACAAATCCTCTTCAGACCCACCTTCAACTGGTGTGCACCCGGCGGCGCCGTAAAGTTCGTCATCACAGCCACAATGATCGTCGCTGCGAACACAACCATCATGCCGTCCCACGCAGCGGGCATCATCCCCGGTGCTGCATACGGGATAATGTATTCCGTCTGCGGCATCTCATCGTCCACCTGGATCGTCCCCATTCGCATTCAGAGACGGCGCCACATAACTCGTAATCATGATATTCACTCCCTGCCCGATCGTGTTGAAATTATAAAAGTCATACGTCCTGTTCGAACACGCGCGTCAGCCCCCTCGTGAATAATACGATAAAATATCGCCTCACACGGAGGGTCCTGCGCCTGCGCTAAAGTTCGTTCCGTTGTCACCCATACGTGGGAGGGGTGTGATACCAGACAATGTCCGTACCCTGGAAGCTACATCCATGTGATTCCAGCAACAGACGTATTGCTCGTCGTATGCGCCCAAACCATTAACACCTGTCTCAGCTCCACATCCTGCTCCGTCCAATCCCATCACTCACCGCTTCAATCGGAATCACACCGTCCCCCTCGACGAACCCTGTCCAGGCCGTGTCAATCACGACGTGCGATGGGTACGACAGGACCCAGACTCGCCTGTAAAGTTGCTCGCGGGGATGGTATGGTTTGCGATCAAGGTGACAGGCACGTTGAGCATCGGTTGTCCAGGGGACGTCACATTAAGGTTGACCACTGCGGCCTCGGCACCACTGATCTGGCACCACTCACTCACGCTCACATACTGTACACCCGCTGCTCCGACGCCGACGGTGAAATGGACCCGCTTGTGAGAAACAGGTCTAACCAGCTGACGTTCGTCGTCACGGTAAACGTGGACGGCCGAGGTCCTCAAGTACCAATGTCGATGCACCGGTTCTGGAATGGAATGTAGGGGTCCAGCGTCATGGCCGGGTTGGGGCAGCTGTAGCCCTGTGCACAGTCGTTCATATTGTGGCCATGCCTGTTACACGGTCCTCTTGGCTCGCGAGATCATCGGTTCTTGTGCTCGATGACCCACCAGGCACCGAGGCTTTGTTCGGGCACGATGTGCATCACACCAGCTAGCATCCTGTATGCGACATTTTGAGCCCCGATGTCTCGGCAGCGTCATCGGACTTACGCGTCTTCCATCGGCTGCTGCCAGCAGTAGTTCATGATATGGGTCTTATTCATCATGCTTTGCAAGATCAAGGGTCAGCGAACGCCCGTGCTCCGTCATCTGTCACATACTGATTCTATTTTCCTGCAAGCGAGAGGCGCTCAGAGAGTTGGCTTATCGGCCATCGCATCAGGGAAGCTCGCCGTCAATAACGGTGTGATACGCGAGCTCGAGATCATAGTCTTGCTGGAACACAGGTCACCTTGGCCATTTGAGTCGTCTGAAGCGTATTTTCAGTTCAAAGAGATACGCGTAGATGCATCAGACGTCTCACAGTCATCCAATTGTAATCCATAGGATCACCGAGCTAAGGAAGGAGTCAGGTCGTCGGCGACCGCGAAAACAAACAACACCGACATAGTCGTACTGTCGACGATTTCGGTCAGTGACTGCAGTGACGCATACCACGGCGGAACATACGTGATAGTAGACACCAGCACCGCCCGTTCTGTTGCGTCCGTTGTACACTGGATAGCGTTCGACATTGCCATAGCTTGATGAAAGCCCATGATCCGTCTCGTGTACCGCCGTGTCAAACGAAATAGATACTTGTCACAGTAGCGTGATGTCGTCCGGGAGACCAGCTTCATAGTACCCGAGCACCTCTTTATCTATCAACTGCGAGACACAATGAGTCTCGTAGCTTTCCAGCACACGAGTGTCGACGCACATAGACCCCACGTTTGTGGGATCGTCGTAATGTCCGTTCCATTGAACGTGTTGCTCAGAATCTGTCGCTGGTCCGAGATGACCTCTTGGAGCAACGCCACGTTCGTCGTCGGCGACATGGGCACTGTCACATGCAAAACATGACGCGGTGTGGTCAGGTTCAGTATCGCAAAAAATCAATCAAATAGCACGCACGATCGCCTGGGCCGTCTCATACCGACAGTATAAATATTCTCAAATGGTTTGCCACGACTCTGCACCGACGACCCAGAAATCATAAATGTTCTGCCGGTTGACGCTGTAATCCAACGGACCCGAGCCGAAGACGTCCCATTCCATTGCAAAGTAACAGGACGATGGCTGAGCAAAAACGGTCTCGCGTGAAAAGACACGGGATTGCGACGTTACCTGGCGTAGACCGCATGATAGGTTCCTCGTGGCTATTCATGATGGGTTCAACAAGCGAACGAAGCGTCATGTGCGGCTCGTGCCCATCACGATACCGTAAAAGTTGACCCAGTATTGGTTCAATGGGTCGTCGATGGCGAAAGCGCTGTTCGCCCCCAAAGTAAGACGAGGCAAGTCGATATATATCCGTGGCGTGCACGAACCTGTTCCACATGGCTGGTACACCAGACGGACTGAGTCTATCGTTCTCCGACTCGGCGTATGTAGAAATGCTCACCTGGCCATAAATAGTTTGCCTTGAACCTCAACACAAATTCGAACCTGTCGAGGAAGTCAGTATGATGACCAGGTCCCATTACAAAGTTAGGGATGACCCGAGAACATGTTACGCACACTTTCGTGTAGAACATGGAGTTGAAAGGTGAGCCGGTGTAGTACGCGCCAGTTCCGTTCGAGAATTTCTCCATCGCCCAGTTCTGGAGTGCAGACTGTTCATCGCTGAAGAAGATGCCGCGATACTTGGCCATCGGAGAGTCATGCGCACATCCAGATGCTGCCACATACAGCACAGAATTCTGCTTGATGGGTACGTCGGCTCACCTATACAAGTACACAAACTCAGGCGGACGCCGCCCCCAGGAACGGCGACACGCTCAAACGACGTAGTACCACGGAGAAACGCCTTAACCCCGAGTCCGAGGTGTTTGATCTCAGTCAACGTGGGAGCCTACTCACCAAATTGTTCAGAGTGATCGTACAGCGCGTAGATCGTCCCCCGTTTGTCGGCACCTATCATCAGGTACGCGCTCTGAACGCCTGGAAGAGAGTTTGAGACCACTCGCGTCATGAACGCTTCCCATTGCCCTTCGATCGAGGATACATCTAGATTCGTCTGATTTGAAACGGCATCGATCAGGGGCGACTGCCCGAGGGTACCGACAAGGATATGATACGTGATGCGATCGAAGAGGACGTGAGGTTGTTCAACGTTGGCAACACGCCCGTGACCCTTTCGATGTCTGCCGCAAAGTTCACTGTCGCGAGCTGGACGCCACCCCAGTTCTCTAAAGAGTAGTAAATAGGTGCGACCCGACCGTTTGACACGATAGCAAACTCGAAAGAACTCGAGGTCGAGTTGAGAGGGACACAAGTCATTTGCCCGATCGCATGGGCATCGCCCACTGGGGCGGCGGGCCAGATGAAAGCTTTTAGACCGAGCATAGCTGCCTGAATGAATGGAAGGTGTGCTCACTGCTGAAGAATACGTGCATCGATGTTTTATATGGCAAGAATAGTGACGGAAGAGACCATTATGGTCCCATGACGCGGTCACATACCCATGGACAAACCTCGGTACCGCATAATGAGATTAGCATCTGGCGCGATACTGTAGAACGCCTCAAGGGTCTGTGAGTTCATTCGATTTAAGGTCCCCGATAAGCGGGACGCTCCGGGCCGTGTGTTCCGTTTGAATACAACTCTGTTCCGCCCCACTTCTGAACAAGTTTCAAATGACGGCAGACCTCGTGAGCCGCTTCAACGAAAATCCTTAGCCAGACATAGCTCGATTTTACTTGGCGATGTCTCGTGTTTCGGAAGCATGACTAGGGGAAAATATATGGTAGGGACTAGTTGCGGCGTCGCCGTGGGTCAGCAGACTCGTTGTACATCAATACAGGACGAGGAAAGCTTCGTGCGTCAAATGTGGTAGATATCGGGAAGCTATCCGACCAGCCTGACTCTGTGGGAAGACTATACAAGAGAGAGAAAAGCGAAACATGAACGAGAACAACGGTGTACATACGTTACTGTGCGGTGTGATTACTTTCCAACGTGCCTGTCGCTTGAGAAGGAGGGTCGCTGTGATCTGTTGTTCCAGGTGCCTCATCATCGGCCAAGAATTCAGTCGCTGCTGGACCGTCGTCCTCGGAAAGGCGAATCTGTCCCTCTTGCGTGGTCCATGTTTTCAGTCTGAAGAAACGTCAGGGCATGTCACATCGGAGGCCTGAGATACTTGCTGATGCGAGACGACAGCACGCAAACTGCTTGCACGGCGCCATAAAATATACAACAAGCCCAGTGTGCAGGCCGTTGTAAGGATGAGCAAGCTAATGTTGCCGAGTGGCTCCGGCCTCTTGCCCTCTCGAGGTTCTATGAGTCGACATGAAGGCGTGAGCAAAGCTACAGTGGCGACAAACGTAGAGACCCCGACCTCCCGGTGTCCCAACTGGTGCCATTAAGCTTTGAGCCTCGCCGATGTCAAATGTTGTTACAATTAATGGTGGTGCTGCGAAGCTGTGTGTAAGTCGGCGTTTGATTCGAAGCGTCGGACATCGTACATTTGTGTGCATCCTCGTTCAAAGTGACATCGTTCCCACCCCAAACCCGCCCTGTGACAACTACTATCCTCCAACACCCTCTTAGTACTTATCTTTACACTTATTCATGAATTTGTGATGCAAAATGCCCCGCGCCAGGGAGCCATACATCCGGCATACTTGCAGCTGCAGTGCAAGTGAGCTAAAGATGTCCCATTGTCATTTGCCTGTGTCTCCCTTCATCTCATGGATATACAGCAACAGGACTCTGCAAAATTACAGACCAGCTAGAGATAACATAAGACTACAATAATCACGGGATGAATAGCAAGCAAGGTCATCTGTTTTATGCAATACAAACAAGAGTATGTCAGTATGGGTGCAGGCGCATAATATGTACAGTTACACTGAGCATGCTTCTAGCGAATGACATTCTTACGACTGAGTCCTTGTTCATCATCCTTTGCCTGGCTTCCGGGTGTAGCCCAGACCTTGAACATCTTGATGGTCTCCTCGGCAGGACTAACAGTAAATATGGAGCATCCATCTGGTCCAATACATGAATGTGCGATGGCAGCACTGTGACCAATGACAGAGACAATCTTTTCACAAGAGGGGTATGAATGCACTGTCATAGAGTTCGTGAAGGGAGTGACTGGTGTTTCTTTTGCTGAGGGTGGATAGTCATAGAGAGTTTGAGACCTCGTCCAGGACGAGCCATGTGTACTCAGTAGCTCTTTGCAGTGCGACGACCAATGAAGCGAAGTAACGCTCGTAGACGTATTAATGACTAGCGGGGGGAAGACGGCCGAGAGCTTATTGACGTCGAAGATTTGTATTGCACCATCCGGGAATGTTCCACCGGTTGCTACGAGACCACTCTGCCATGGGCTCCACGATATGGCCTACCAAGATCAGTTCACAGAGAACACGGGAGCGAGGTGTTGGACTTCACCTTCACTGGTCCGTCATGCTTTGCAAGAAGTTTCTTGTCACCAGACGTGAGGTAGTTAGTCGCCCGTTGATCCCAAACGTGGACGGTTCCTGAGTGATCTCCGGTTGCCAGATATTTGCCATCCGGTGACCATTTGACACCATGAACATGTCGTTTATGACCCCTCGTCTGCCGAATCTCCTTCGGAGTTCGCAGGTCGAATAGTGACACTCGTCCGTCTTTTCTTCCGACAGCCAGCACACTCTCGGTCCAGTGCATGCCCCCTACAGGCGATTTATCGTCCGACCAATCAGCGATCTGCGTCAGCGATGACGCATCCCAAGCGCGAACGTTACCACTCGTTGTGCCGAAGCCCAAGATATGCGACTGGGGTTCACTGCGCCAATCGATGCTGTGGACTGGACCATCGTCCACCGAGATGCGACATAAATGTACGATCGCACGGGTTTCAAGGTTTTGAAAGTACACATCAGACTTGAATGCCACACCGATGCAATTCGTTCGGGACCACGTCATGGAAAATGCGAACGGGTCGCGTGAGATACCCGGACCGTCCAAAGCCATCACGAATTGCCTGCGAGCAGCTAGATTCGCTTTCGCTGAGACAGAAGAAGTTAACCGAGGAACGTTGAAGAGCTCGGAAACGCTCCGGCGTAACATGGACCGAAGTTTTGTTTCGGATGATGAAGCAGGCCCTTCGGTGTAGGTCAAGATACGGTCATCTAGAAGCCCGAAGGACTTGGCAATGCGATTCGTGCGAGGAGTGGTGTGAAGGGGTATGGAGGAAGGGGACCGGATGGCTACAAATCGATCTGCCTGGGAGCGAGCATGACGATCGTCCAGTAAAGTATGAAGGACAAGATATCACTCACGGCAGTCTCTTCCACAGCTGGCTCTGCTGTAGTAGGAATGCCAAGTTCGGCCTCCAAATCGAAGGAAGGAATAGAAACCCGTCTCCGCTTTCGGGTAGAGAGGGTATTCGAAAGCGTTGTTCTTGAGGGTGTACGTTTCATGAGTGGCACTGCACATGCCTGATGAGGGGTGCTAGGAGGGACTTGATCACTGCAACTGGGTCAACTTGACAACACGAGGAAGTTGTCAAATACTCAACGACGACATGATGGACCGTAAATACAAGTCGCTGTAACAGCTGTGGGGATGTGAGGTGTAGGTCAGTGGCTTTGAGTTGTCGGGCGTAGCTTGAAGAGTATCTGTTGTGATCCCCTGGCACTCCTCCGGGGGCCTTGTTTAATTCCAAGGTCGTTGCCAAACAACTTTGAACCAATCTGGAAACAAGTTTGTCTTCAACATCTCGAACCGTCCTAATAATTGCTATCTACCGCACTTCCTCCCGTACATTGTGGCGTGCAAGGTAAGAGTCATTCAGTACTTGCGGGGGCCTCAGGTTCGTTAGAAATTAGCGACACAGCAATCTCATCGCCGCACCTCACGTCACGGTCGATGAGCCCAGAGCAATTAGCGATTTCTCTCCGACAGGATCGAACCAGGACATCGCATCCCGAGTCACGGTGTCAATGACTGTCAAGTCAACTCCAGAGTGTCAGCCGATACACAGGTCACCGAACTGCGCCCCCATTCTGCTCGCTGATGGCCGCCACGCTCCGCACAAAATCAGTGAAAATGCAGCCACCACAGAATTTCAGCCCGTACGCCACACTAGACAGGTTATTCGCCTCACGCGTTCCTGTACTGCCTGCATCCGATCACGGCCCTGACATTTATCTCCGTGACTTGACGGCTTTTATCCCCGTTCAACGCTCAACGTCAACATCCGTACCTGTTCCTTGGCTGGGTGATATTGGGCATGTTTACCCATCAGCTTTCACTGGAACGTGGAGCTGTTTGGATAATGTCCTGGACAAATTGCAGCTCTTTGGAACTACCTTGAAGCTTGCTCCTTGGTTTCATACCCATACTCAGTTCCTCCGATCTTTATCATTTCGGTGAGTCCAGCATAAATGAGTCATTAACTTTTCCTCTCCAAATTTGGAGCGAGCATTTCGTGTGATGCAGGGATGCTCCCTTTCCAATATTTTGTTGACACGCCACTTACGGTAAATTACCTCCTGGGCCGCTATAATCTTCCGGCCAAAAACCCTTTTGTCCAACACAAGGCATGTTTCCATTTACCATTTAATAATACTATTTTGCAGGCCCAACGGCTCTATCAGACTTTTAAGTTTTTCCTATCCCCACCAAAAACGGAACAGCGAGTTCCTCGCCGGGATCGATTGGTACGTCGGGAGCTGGATCGTTATAACTAAATAGGTAAATCTCGTCTTGGTCATAATACATGCTATCTAGATCTACCAAGGGGGATACTGTCCTGTAATCCAAGAAACGATGTAGATGGTTATGTATATGACATGAGTAACAAGTATGTAGAGGCTATCCATAAAGCAAACAAAAAGTTGAAAAATGCATTTCAAAGTCTGAAACACCTTGTGATATACGCAGCAAGACTGGCAAATGTCGGGACGTTACCGAACCTCAAGTTGTAGGCGCCGCTAGATCGGATTCTTGGGGTAGTAGCAATCCCTTCGATGTTGGACGCGCATAAGGATGCCGCCGTGTGACTGGGCCGCGGTTGACAATTAGAGGTTCATCCACTGATTCAATTCTTGCAACGGAGGTCTCAAGATCACCCGAGAAATCGTCAGGTGGAAGAAGAGCTCTACTGTCACCTTTGATCCGCTTGTCACGACGAGTTGCGTAGTTCTCAGACGAACGATACAGCGTACGCAATTTTATGAACGCGTAACCTTGAAAACGACAGAATTCGTCGGAAGTCGTAATCGACCAGATCCAGCGAATGATGGCCTCTTCAGGCGTCAGGGTTATCGGACGACCTGGGGAAGGTAGGCGAGGGATGATAAAGGCGTTCGAGCCTATCGATCGAGACCCGCTTAGCCGACCTCTCAAAGGATCATCGTCGATATAGTTGAAGATGTTTGCCAATGTCTTCCATGTAATTTTTGCTTCTTCGGCAAGTGCATCGTGGTCTCGGTAGTGCTTTGCAGTGGATGCGCTCGCGAAGCGCACGCCTCGCTCCGTGATATAAATGTCACATATCTGGAATGAGAAGAAGATACCATGTCGCTGGATGTCAGCAACTGCCTCGAAAACGGCAGAACGATCAGCGGGTGTGACGCATCCTGTATTGAATGAGCCCTTGATAATCAATCCCAGGAGAGCACATACGTCCGACAAGGGCCTCCATCATGATGCCAACAATGACTCCGTTCTTGGAAACATGAGCTTCGATATCAAAGAAGTATTGTCCTAAGCCCATAGATTGTATGAGCTTCTGTCCGCGACTTTCGGCAGATACATATGCCCCCCAATCATCCTGCCAACCGATAAAAATATCGACGTCCTTCCCTGTACACAATAGTTAGGAGTCACCCTGGAAACCTAGATAATTGATTACCTTCGTAGATCCCTTCCCAGCACAACCCAGACGCGAACCGCGTCAGCTAGGTGAGAAAACAGTCGATGATTTTGACGACGTTCACGGTGTAATACAAGTACCTCAATGTCATCCAACTCCACTACCTGCGGCACACCTATGAGAGAGGGTTAAAATGATACACATGTACTTACCTTGGTCCATATTGGGCAGTTGTGGATCAACCGCCTTTTCCTGTAGACCAGACGATAACTATTGTCCTTCAGGCGAACCAGATGTGCCCAGTTGTTCTCGCCGTCGAACACGATTGTGTCGAGCATGGTCTGGATAACCTCTTGAAGGTGCCAAAGTGCTCGATGTTCTTCCAGGTAATCACTCATGGACAACGTGATGTCAGGAACGAAGCCGGGCCGCCACCACGGCTCGGCTTGAATGACGATGAAATTGCCGTCCTAGTAGCGATGGTCTCAGAAAGGTCATAAGTAAAATGAGTAAACAGAATAACAACCCTCCACAGCATGTAGAATCTCCCCTTCGCGAAAACATTCTCTCCAGCAATATGTAGAGTCAGCCTGCTAATATCCATCTTGCGCTTCAGCTTGGCGATATTCAGGTTTGGCTAGGCAAAGGGTTGTCAGTAGATGAAGTGGCGCGGAAAATGACGAGGACCCACAGGTG